>CM046362.1:2926960-2973174 GCA_025413025.1 Ficus hispida
TTACGGTAAAACATTTACACGAAATTTCTATAAAATATGATCGAAGAAATTCGGGTGTTACACCTGCGGCTGCCCGGAAGAGGAGCAGCTTTACGTAGGACATAGTAAAAAGAGGTAAGTACAAACCTCACCTGCAGTATGGAAAATAATAAAGATATTTTCCAAGTATACATGCTATGCTATGTTATGCTATGCTATAATGCTATGCTATGTTATAATGCTATGCTATGTGATGCTATGCTATGTTATGATATGAGATGCCATGTAATGATGTGATGCTATGACATGTTACATATTATGCCATGTTTTCTAAAATGTCATGGTTTTAAAAATGTCATGTTTTCAAGAATGCCATGATATGGCAAATGTTAAGTTTGGATTTGACTTGTGACATCATGAAGCATGTTCACTAATATTGAACCACATGGTAAGATAAATCAAGTAAGGTGTCGTACAACCTCCCGTGATCGAGGAGGCTACATGTTCAAAACCAGTGGTGACATTTACCTCTCGTTGATGCGTGAGAGTCACGTTATGATTCCCAGAACTGTTAGGGCCTTGCAAACCCTAGCTTTGTCTGGAGGTTGCGCGCTTTTGGTACGGACACTAGGGGCCCACATGTAATCAAGATAATGAGTAAAAGTGCCTAAAAGATTTATAATTGGACATAATCGGATCATGCATAAACTACATGATGATTGATATGTTACTTGATGTTTGAAAAGATTTTTGTGAGATCATGTTTGTACTTGCTGGGCGAAAGCTCATTTGTATATTTCATACTGTAGGTAAGACGCCTGCAGCATTACTTGATGGGCCATGGAGACGATGCAGCGAGTGAAGGCGGTGTGGGATACCACTACGCAATATTTTCCGCAAATGTTTTTAAGTATGATGTTGTATATAGATGTGATGTAATGTTTCCAAGGTCCGATTTAAAAGGTCATGGTAACCTTATAATCGGCATAACAAGTAAAAGGGGTAGACATGATGAAGTTTACCCGTCAGTACAAGTTAATTCAAGTTGAGTTTCGAGTTATGATTTTTAAATAAAATTTAAAGTTTTAAAGTTTAAAGAGAAAAAAAATTTTATACTGAAATTTTTTCGATAAAACAAAGATTTAAGTTTAGCAAGTTTGGTAACGGCCCACGTTTACGTATTCGGCCCTACGTAGATTTTGGGGGCGTTACAAAGTTGGTATCAGAGCGGTATCCTGCCAGCCTACTTCACTTTGCTTCACATCGTTTCTGCAAGTGCTCAAGTAAGTTAATTTATTTTTTCCTTCGATTAGAAATGTGAGGAATTAAGAACTAGAATTAGAAGATGGTTCATCGTGCATACGAACGAACCAAATTTTTGCAAGAGTCTAATCTTGCAACTATAGTGATTAAGTTATAACGATAATTGCTGGAATAGCAACAAGAAAAGAATAGGCTTCGAGATCATATAGCCTATCGCTTCATCTCGGGTATAGTGATATTAAGAATTATTTTCCTTCTAAGGAATGGATCAATATCATGGAAGTTAAGTTTTTTGATTGAGAAACTTTTGCCCCATAAGAGTATTATTAGATACGGGGAAAATTTTGATGATGCCTTAGTTTGGGGGTAGCAACTAGGCATTATGCCAAAATAAGTTTGATGCTATCAACAACAATTTATTAGGCTATGATAATGATGATGGCTATGAGTCTGATGATCAAGTTAGTGAGGTTGAGATCAATAGTAACAACCTTGGAGTCGATATATAATGGTTTGACTAATGTCGACTATATACGACCTTTTAAGTAATGGAAATCATGAAATGATGATGGAAAGTTTTACATATTCCTTAGAGCTATGATTATGTGCTATAAAGGAAATGTCCGAAGCAATGAGAAAAGCTTCTACTAGTTAACAAGTAGCTAGTTGATATGAGGATATCTTTCACTGCATCACTCGAACAGTAATACGTTTCAATAATACTATTTATTATTGTTTTCCATGATTAACTTGGAAAAGATTCCAATAAGTTATTTTATGTATGGTGCTTGATCTTATGCTTATTAGAACAACTCACGTTATGTTGTGATATGTTATGGGCTGAACCCTTGAGGAATAGAGTTCCAAGAGAGGGGCCATCATGTCAAGAAAAGGGCCGATCCTTGAGGAAGAAAATATTTCCAAGATAGGGGCCATCATGATAAGAAAAAGGGTTCTAATAGCAAAAGATTAACATTGTACCAGAGGTTCTCAGCTTTAGTTAATTGAAAGAAAAATATTTTCAATATGATATATTCGCTGAGCCTCAAATAAAGTTAAAGAAAAGTATCTTAATTATAAGATACAATATGTTTTCTTTTCAAGTATGGAAAAGTTATATCTACTTTTCAAATATAGCAAGTAATATGATATACTTGCTCAGTTTTTCATGTAAATAGTTCTTGTGATGCAGTATGAAAGGAAAGTATGAGGACATGAAAACATGGGAGTATGAGGATATAAATTATGAAGATATAGAAAGAAGATTATGGTTCTATATAAGAGACATGATCCCATTAAGATGTTAAAATGGGAACATGAACAAGTTATTCAATCTAAAGTAACTTGTGAAGAATTGATAGTGGATTCAAGAAAGCCACTTAGGATTATTCGAATTTTCGAGGACGAAAATCTTTTAAGGAGGGTAGAATGTAATACCCGAAACTTTTATGGCTTATGATTCCTGTAGAAACAAGGAAAACCTAAGTCTGGATCAAGATTGGAATGAAATAACAGTATAAGTTTGAGCTCTCGGTTAACTAGCTACGAGACTCAACGATAGATTACTTAACCTGGTATGGGCGTTTTGAGAAAAACGGCATGACAGAATTTCATGATTTCATGTTGGTCAAAGTTTGACCAAAAAGTCAAAGTTGACCAAGAACAGTCAAAGGTATGACTGTACCATAATAGGATAAGCAGTATGAGAAATATACTGCGAAAATTATCTTTTTGGACAAGATAGCTGGAATAAGCTTTGAGACCACCCTAGAAAAATCAAGCACACTAAGTTGGATATCAAAGTCCTAATGACTTTCAGAAAT
The DNA here is from genome assembly GCA_025413025.1 of Ficus hispida. NCBI lineage: Eukaryota > Viridiplantae > Streptophyta > Magnoliopsida > Rosales > Moraceae > Ficus > Ficus hispida. The sequence continues at coordinate 2,930,026 of CM046362.1, forward strand.
AAGAAGAAATTTTTACAGTCCATTTTTACGCAGATAAATTTTGGACTGCAGACAAGTATAACAGTACTGAATTGTACTGTGTATTAGTGAACACAGCATTGGATTTATCTGTGTTAGATTAAGATTGGACTGCTTTTTCAAAAAGTAGCCAAACAAGGCCTTATGGTGACATCACCCTATCTTAGAATTATGACATCATTTTGATTTAAGGAAATTGTGGAAAGAAATCTTTGCCACCTAAGCACCATAATGGCCGGCCACCTAGGGGGCATTTTTGTAAGAATTTTCACTTTTGGGGCAAAAGTGCAAATTTTGGAAAATATGATGATGTAAGCATGAGGTAAGCACATGATGTCATCAAGATGATGTCATCATGATGAGGTAAGCAAAACTTGGGCTCCAAGGCATGCAATGGCCGGCCAACACTTGTAGGGGTCAAAGTGCAAATATTTTTGCTTCAAGGACTAAAGTGTAATTTTGGAAAAATAATTAAATCCAAATTCAAGGACTTTTTAGCAATTTTGAAAGTTCAAAATCAGCTATAAATAGGGCCAAGGGGGGGGCGGATTTCAGCTCAAAAAAATTAGAAAAACAAGCCAAACTATGGCAAAATTTTCCCTCACCCATTTTCTCCACCAAAACCGACCCTAGGAAGAGAAAAATAAATGGTTGGCTGGATTTTTGGTAATGGCCAGACCTTATGTGAGTGTGTGAGGCTCAATTTAATTGGCCAAAATTTTTGGAACCCAATTGGAGGGGAGGCCGGTTGTGTGGAGCCAAGGAAAAAGGGAGAGAAAAATTGGAATCAATCAAGCCAATCTCTTGGATTGATCTAGGTAAATCTCTAAACCCTTAAGTTTTTCTATTGAGATTGAAACTAGATATTTATGTGGTTGTTTTTCATGAGGAATGGCCGAAAATTGGAACCCATTTGGGGGAGGAGAATCGGCTGCAATGGCAGCCAAAGGGGAAGGAGAAAAGTTGGAACCCAAGCTTGAAAACCAACTTCCAAACCCTAGAGGTAAACCTTATGACCTTAAACCTTTCTAATTTGAGCTTAAATTTGGGAAATTTAAGTGTATTTCCATGTTTGGGATGTAAGAGCATAAGCTCATTATCTTATGCCATGCAATAAGTTATGTGCTTGATTAGGGTGCTAAGGTCTCAATTGTGGTTTGGTTATGTTTATGCTTGATGAATGTCTAGGGTTTTGTATGTTGATGCATGATGAAAATTTTGATTTGCATGGATGCATGTTTTACGTTAGAAGCGCTGCATGTTTGCTGTGTAAGCTCCCGAAGTGGTCGGTCGAGTTAGAATCCGCGAAATAGGACGTAAACCGGACTTAACAACCGAAAACTGCCATTTCGGGTAGAAACTGGCCAGTTTCGGGAAAAGTGAAATTTGAGGCCTTTAGAGGCCGAACTAGGTAAAACTCAAAACATGAAAGTTGTTCAGAATGATTTTTCCTTGTGGGCAACGTAGACAGTTTTCCAAATTGAGGCTCCAATGGCCTCCGTTTTTACAAAAACCCGTGGCTAGTTTGCCCAGACCCAGTTTACAGGGTCAGCCAGTTTCAAATTAAAACTGGTACGAATCCAAGCAGAACTGGACTTTTCGTAAAACACGAAAGTTTTAGAATTTTTCGAGATCTACAACTTTCATGAAGACAACTTTTTCAAATTCAATTCAGATTTTTAAACTGACACGGATTTCTATAGAGTGTGCAGGAAACAAGAAATTCCTGCACAGGATTTTCTAAAACAATACAGGAAAACTGTATTTTTGCACCAACACCAATGTTTTGACTGTGGGAAACTACTCCAAAGGCAGTTTTCAACAGTTAATAATTTTTACAAACCTTTCTCAAAGAATTACAATTTTTCAAAGTTAAACTAGAATTTTTGAACAAAGAGAACTAAGTTTTTCCAAAGCAAAGAGAAAAACAAGTTTTTGGATTCAAAAGTTATCTTACTTTTGGTAACAAAACAATGATGGACGGTAACCGGGAAGGATACCCGAGTTACGGGATGGAGTCCAAAGCCCAAAGTTGACTTAGGATAATTGAACTAAGTTTGACTACCTCAAGGGTTACTCAAGGTAACCCAACAAGGTATAAAAATTGAGTTTGATCTTAAAACCCAAAAAGGATTAAAATTAAAAATGACAAGGCATAGGCCAAGGTTAGGATGATACCTAACCCTATTCATATATGATTGGGATTAATACCCAAGGTTACCTTAAGTAACCAAGTAAGTCATCATAAGTTATAAGGGAGACTTACAGCTAGAATTTCGTAGGCATGTTGGTATGGTCACCAACATTCCACAATACTAATTAGACCCTTACCTATGTCCTTCATCAAGCAGGAGGAAGCCTGCGGCTACCCGGAAGAGGAGCAGCTTTACGTAGGACATAGTAAAAGAGGTAAGTACAAACCTCACCTGCAGTATGGAAAATAATAAAAGATATTTTCCAAGTATACATGCTATGCTATGTTATGCTATGCTATAATGCTATGCTATGTTATAATGCTATGCTATGTGATGCTATGCTATGTTATGATATGAGATGCCATGTAATGATGTGATGCTATGACATGTTACATATTATGCCATGTTTTCTAAAATGTCATGGTTTTAAAAATGTCATGTTTTCAAGAATGCCATGATATGGCAAATGTTAAGTTTGGATTTGACCTTGTGACATCATGAAGCATGTTCACTAATATTGAACCACATGGTAAGATAAATCAAGTAAGGTGTCGTACCAACCTCCCGTGATCGAGGAGGCTACATGTTCAAAACCAGTGGTGACATTTACCTCTCGTTGATGCGTGAGAGTCACGTTATGATTCCCAGAACTGTTAGGGCCTTGCAAACCCTAGCTTTGTCTGGAGGTTGCGCGCTTTTGGTACGGACACTAGGGGCCCACATGTAATCAAGATAATGAGTAAAAGTGCCTAAAAGATTTATAATTGGACATAATCGGATCATGCATAAACTACATGATGATTGATATGTTACTTGATGTTTGAAAAGATTTTTGTGAGATCATGTTTGTACTTGCTGGGCGAAAGCTCATTTGTATATTTCATACTGTAGGTAAGACGCCTGCAGCATTACTTGATGGGCCATGGAGACGATGCAGCGAGTGAAGGGCGGTGTGGGATACCACTACGCAATATTTTCCGCAAATGTTTTTAAGAATGATGTTGTATATAGATGTGATGTAATGTTTCCAAGGTCCGATTTAAAAGGTCATGGTAACCTTATAATCGGCATAACAAGTAAAAGGGGTAGACATGATGAAGTTTACCCGTTAGTACAAGTTAATTCAAGTTGAGTTTCGAGTTATGATTTTTAAAATAAAATTTAAAGTTTTAAAGTTTAAAGAGAAAAAAAAAATTTATACTGAAATTTTTTCGATAAAACAAAGATTTAAGTTTAGCAAGTTTGGTAACGGCCCACGTTTACGTATTCGGCCCTACGTAGATTTTGGGGGCGTTACACCCTAACCCAAAAATTTGGGGCTAATCAAGGTAATCATCCCTAGCCCTTAAACCTTTTAAATTGAGCATTTCAATTTGAAATTTAGGTGTATTTTAAGTTGAATTTGTAAGAGCATAAGCTCAATTTTATTTTGTGCCCAAGTTTAGGATTTAAAGTTTGTGCTTGATCTAGAACTAAGGGTGGTTTGATTTTGATTGCATGCTTGCTCTTAATTTTGTGATTTTGCATGCTAAGTGTTTGTTGTATGGCTAGGGTTTTATATGTTGATGCATGATGTGAATTTTAATTTGCATGGTGATGTTAGAAATTGTGATTAAAGAAAATTTACGCTAGAAAACCGCTGCATGTGTGTATTAGAGCTCCCGCGGTGGCTGGTCGAGCTAGATTCCACGTCTAGGACGTAAAACGAATTCTAAACTGAAAAACTGCCAGTTCGGGTGCCAACTGGCCAGTTTCGGGAAAAGTGAAATTTGAGGCCTTTAGAGGCCGAACTGGGTAAAACTTAAAACATAAAAGTTGTTCAGGAGGGTTTTTCCTAGGGGACAGCATGGGCAGAATCCTAAAATGAGACTCCAATGGTCTCTGTTTTTACAAAAATCCGTGGCTGGTCTGCCCAGACCCAGTTTACAGGATCAGCCAGTTTCAAACAAAAACTGACGCAAATACAAGCAGAACTGGATTTTTCTCAAAACACGAAAGTTTTAGGATTTTTCGAGATCTAAAACTTTCGTGAAGATAACTTTTTCAAATTCAATTCAGATTTTTAAACTGACACGGATTTCTAAAGAGTGTGCAGGAAATAAGAAATTCCTGCACAGGATTTTCTAAAACAATACAGGAAAACTGTATTTTTGCACCAACACCAATGTTTTGACTGTGGGAAACTACTCCAAAGGCAGTTTCCAGTCCTAAATGATTTTATAAAAACCTTTTTCAAAGAATTACAATTTTCAAAGTTAAACTAGAGTTTTTGTAAGAAATAAACAAAGAGAACCAAGTTTTTCCAAAGCAAAGAGAAAAACAAGTTTTGGATTCAAAAGTTATCTTACTTTTGGTAACAAAACAATGATGGATGGTAACCGGGAAGGATACCCGAGTTACGGGACGGGGTCCAAAATCCAAGGATTACTTAGGATAATCGGACTAAGTTTGACTACCTCAAGGGTTACTCAAGGTAACATAACAAGGTATAAAAAAAAAAAAAAAATTAGGTTGATCCTAAACCCCAAAAGATTATGAATAAAAATGACAAGGCATAGGTTAGGATGATAACCTAACACTATTCATGTTTGTATTGGGCCGGATGCCCTAAGGTTACTCTAAGTAACCAAACAAGTTATCATGAGGTAATAAAATTAATATAGGAGGGACATATGACTAGGGTTACTATTTAAGGTTGGTTAAGGATACCAACATTGCATGAAAAGATTTACGGTAAGATAGGCTAATCCTTATCTTACACCCTAATTGAAACAGGAATAGAACCTGTTGATGTACCTTGACGGAATATTAGATCAAGTTTCAAGAGCATAGGAAACCAGGTAAGTACAGACCTCACCTACAGTATGAAAATAGTAAAAGCTATTTTCAAGTATACATGCTATATTATGCTATGTTAAACTATGTTATGCTATGATATGCTATGTTATGCTATGCTATGTTATGCTATGCTATACTATGTCATGTTATGTTATGTTATGATATGTGATGCCGTGCGATGATATGCTATGACATGTAATGCCATGATTTCTAAAAATATCATGGTTTCAAAAAAAATGCCACGTTGTGGCAAGTGTTAAGAATGATGTGACATGGTGACATCATGAAGCATGTTCACTAATATTGAACCACATGGTAAGATAAATCAAGTAAGGTGTCGTACCAACCTCCCGTGATCGTGGAGGATACATGTTTAACACCAATTGTGATATTAACCTCTCGTTGATGCGTGAGGGTCACGTTATGATTCCCAGAACTGTTAGGGCCTTGCAAACCCTAGCTTTATCTGGAGGCTGCGCGCTTTCGGTACGTACACTATGGGCCCACATGTTAAGACAAGATAAGTTAAGGATTGAGTCTATAATGAAACATAAGACATTCAATCAATCATAAATGGTTCATGCATAAGCTACATGATGTTTGATAAGTTTATATGGTAATGACATGTTTTGATAAATTACCTGATGTTTGAAAAGGTTTTGTGAGATCATGTTTGTACTTGCTGGGCGAAAGCTCATCTGTATATTTCATACTGTAGGTAAGATGCCTGCAGCTCTACTTGGTGGGCCATGGAGACGATGGGGCGAGTGAAGGGCGGTATGGGATACCACTACGCAAGATTTTCCGCAAATGTTTTTAATTATGAAGTTGTATATGTATGTAATGTTTCCAAGGTCCGATTTAAAAGGTTATGGTGACCTTATAATCGGCATAACAAGTTATGGGTAGGCATGATGAAGATTACCCATAAGCACAAGTTTAGTTTCGAGTTATGATTTTTAAAATAAAATTTAAAGTTTTAAAGTTTAAAGAAAAAAAAATTTATCCTGAAATTTTCGATAAAACAATGATTTAACTTAAGCAAGTGTGGTAACGACCCACTTTTACGTAGTTGGTCCTACGTAGATTTTGGGGGCGTTACAATTTTTGTGTAAATATAACCCCCACTGGAACCTCACCCTTTAGGCTTTACATATTTGTAATATATAAATTTATTTTCATTGTTGACCGTAGAATTTCTGTAGCTATCTTTTCATTTTACAATGGGGGTATCAGGGTAAAGAAAGATTATCAATTTCTTTTTCAAGAGATTTGTTTTCGAATAAGCTTTATAATTCTTCTTTCTTTTCAAAAAAATTTTGTAATGCTGGCAGTCCTCAGTTAGCTATAGGATGGTGTATTTGCGATTTTTTTTTTCATTTTTTTTTCTGTTTTTTTCTGTTTTTTTGTTTTTTTTGTTTTTGTTTTTGTTTTTGTTTTTTTTTTTTTGGTGGGGAGGTGCAAAAGAAGATGTCCAATGAAGACCACAATCACGGGTTGGAAGGCACAAAAACTCGAGAGGAGATCCAACAAGTTAATATATCAACATCGCAGAGTCAAGCTAACGCAAGCCATAATGAAGTTGTTTTGAATATTCGAGTTGAGGAACTGCTTACTGAACTAGGCCAGCTGCAAAAAGAACTTTACCCAACGGATAAAAAAGTATTTGAGATAAAAAAGATTCCAGAGGTCATGAAGAGAGATAAGGAACTCGCTAAGTATTTTACGACAGAGTGGAAATTTGGTCCGATTCATTATCCCCGTTCTTCAAAACATGGCGTAAATTAAGGTTAAATTGGCTGCACTTTTCATTTCGGAAAACGGCAGTTCAACGGAAAATATATTTGAACACTTCAAGAAGAACATGGATGACACAAGGGCGTGCTTCGGTAAGGACATAATTTCTGACGTTCGAGATGAGGAATTGATGGGGTTGTTGTTCCTGGATGGGTGTGCAATACTAGGTTGGCATCAGTACTGATACTGAGGCAGCAGATATCGAGCGGGATTTGCTTTTGCTAGAGAACCAAATACCATTTCGAGTCCTTGAGGTGCTGATTAACTCGGGAAAGGATCGAGGAAAAGAAGAACTGAGGGATAGGTTGGCAACATTCATTTATCTTGTTTGCAGGGGTACTTTACCAGGGCACTCTACCGACGACTTGTACGAAAATTTGGAAAAATATTGTTTCTCTCCGGAACTAGACAAGAATCGAAAGGCGGTTCACCTTCTTGACGTTTTCAGAGAAGCACTCTTGTTCAACCCTCCTTCGTTTGATCTCTCTGGGTGCTTGCTAACTGTCATTCGTGGAACCTTCCGGATTTTATGTCCTCGTGGTTGTTTAGCCATTAGTTTTTTTCTGGAGCGCTTCAAACCAGAACCTCAACGTAACATCTTATCTTATTTTAGGAGGGTCAAGGAGTTTTTTTTCAGTGCTCAGGAACTTAAAGCAGCGGGAATAAAGTTCAAGCCAACTCATTCTTTGAAAACCGTATCTTTTCTATCTCTATTCTATTTTAGACCTCAACTCATGCTTCCCACATTAATTGTAGATGATTCGACGAAATATAAGTTGGTCAATCTTGTCGCCTATGAGATGTGCTTATCTAATGATCATCCAAATAAAGAACCTTGGGTCACTTCTTACGTGAACTTGCTAGATTCACTCGTTGATAACGAACAAGACATTAAGGACCTAAGGGCAGCTGACGTTCTTCAGAACACTCTCAGTGCCGATACACTTGCGACCAAATTGATCAATGACGTAGGCACTGGATGCATTCCACCAGCCGACGATGCTTATATGGATGTCAAACAAAAAGTATTGAAAGTATTATAGAACAACATGTGCGGTCTGGATGGCTCAAGTCTGCAGTACCCACTTCAGTAGCCCATGGACAATTATGGCTCTCTTTGCCACTACAGCCGTACTCGTATTAACAGCTATTCAAACTTTGTATGCTGTGAATCCAAAAAAGTGAAAGGTACAAAATACTCATAACTTTTCTAATTTACTAATAGCTGATTTCATCTCAGATGTTTCAGTTTGCTCACCAACATTGCTTCTTTGGCAATCTAATCCAGGGATACCGCAAAGGGGCAAACACAAACCGACTCTAGAGATGTTTACTTCTTTCTAGTATCTGCCATATGTGGAATTGAGCTCACTGATTCCCTACATCCTACCATATTGCTGTCGAGTTGGAATTGCCAACTCCGAGTCAAGACTGTCTTTGGGAAGATCTGTCACTTGTTTTCCTCTGTTTCTTATTCCTTTTTTTTTTTTTTTTTTTTGATAAACCATCAATTTATTGTTACTACTTCTCATGTTTCCTTCAAATTTGCTTTCTTAATGTTTTTTAAGTGTATGCTTTCCTTGGGGTTCGTTTACATACACTTTCTTGTGTGACTTGTTTGGGATCTTTCTTTTATAATTTACTGGTATTCCTGATGGAGTAAAGTCAAAATAGTTATTTTAATACACTTTTTTGTTAAACTTTTCTCTCACCCCATGGATTTGCAATTTCTTTCTTTCCTATTTTCCACTTTACCAAACTACTTAATATTTCATTTTCCGATCTAAAATACCTCCTTCAATGTCCATCAAAGTAAGAGAAATCTCAACATCTTGTTTTTCATCTCTTATAATCGGTTATTGTCCTAAATTTTCCATTTGAACTTTTGTCAAATAAGAATAACAATGATAAAATAATAATAATGAAATATAAAATTAAAAAAATAAAAGGAATATATTGAGATGACAAGAAGCTAACACCATGAGTTCACGCAGGGAAAGAGAGAGAAAAAGAAAAGGAACAGAGAAGAAGCCGAGGCCTTTTGTACGTGATCCAAGACGACGTAAAATAGTCAAACGACTCTTGTAAGCAAGCGCAATCTTAAAAGTTTCTGTTTGATTTTCCCAATCAATGTCTTATCTCGGACTAGCTTGGAATTCAAATCTGACATCAACGTGAATAGATGTATGGAATCCGTAAGCTCAACCGCACTTTTTGAAAATGATTTGAGAGAACTTACCGTCACCAGAGTCGTCGGTAAAAATATGTTTTTACCTATCAATTTTTTTGATAGACGGCAAACCAAGTTTGAATAGCTGTTAATGCAAGAAGCGTTGTAACGATGAAAAGAGCTATAATAGTCCACAGGCTACTGAAATAAAAAAATAAAAAAATATATATCTATCTGTAAATTTCATTAAAAAAAATAAAAAAGTTACAATTCAAATTAGTTTTCCAATATTGATCAATCACAACCAAACTTGTTGGAGCTAGTGTAACGTAAGTTGGCCTAAACTTGAAGAATCGCCTTTTTTCGGGGAAAAAAAAAAGTAAAAAAAGAAAGGGAAAAAAAAAAAAGTGACCGATTTTAGCTTATCACTCTTGACATTGCAAAAAAGGACTTCTCATGAACTAACGTTGAAAACTATACAGATAGGCCCTGCCTCTTTAGAAATTTAACAGCAAGTGACACTCAAGAAAAATATAGAAACATGCGGTAAAGACAATAAAGGTTACAGAAATCATGAAAGAAATGGAGATTGAAAAGAGTATATTAAGCCGACGGAGTTGTCAATCGGTCCTATTCGTGTCAAAGTAAACGGCCGAGTATTATAAGCGTTTGTTTCCCAGTCAATTGTTACCATATGCAGTGCCATGCATTTTCAGCTCCAGTTTATAACAAATTATGTGAAGAAGAAACAGAACAGCGAGCACCTTTTTTACATATATAATTAATTAGGACATTCAGTATTGGAGATCATTTCAACAACAAGAAAGAAAACACTCACACAAGGAACTGCAACAAACTTGAAATGGAAAGACACACTTTAATGACTGGTGAACAAAAAGTTTCGATAATTCACACATTAAAAGAAAAAAAAAATTTAAAGAAATTCCCATGGGCGATCTCCAATCGGATTACGAAATTCTCATTCAACTGAAGCAAGGTAACAGCAAGCTCAATGATCCACAGCCTGCAGTAGTAGGAGAGCGTAAATCACTAGAGGCGGTGTGTATTCAACCCTTTTTGCTGAGTCCTGAATTAATCTGTCAAAGAACAACAGCCTTGATAAATTTGACTATGAAACTGTTATACGCAAAGAAAATTAGTAAGTTAATCAGAATTAAGAAGTTGTACTTCTACCTTTCAACTGTTCGGATGGACGGCATAATAAGTCTGAGGAGCAGTTAATCCAAGTGCCACTATAGCGGCAATAAGAGCCAGAATGGACCACGGGCTACTGAAATGGCTACGATATACTTGAGACATCCAAACCGCGCTCCTTTTTCTGCAATGCCTTCCTATTTGATTCTTCACATGCTCATACATGTCCTCGGGTGGTGCAAAGCAATGAGAGCCTACGGTATTGATCAATTGAGCTACTTCACTATCGCTGCTGAGACAGTTCCGAAGAATGCCTGCTGCCCTTAGATCCTTAACATCTTGTTCATCATCGATGAGCAAATCCAGCAAGTTCACGTAAGAAGTAACCCAGGATTTTTTAACAGCATCGCGAGAATTGTACGCGTGGGTATTTGACAAGCACATCTCATAAGCTACCAGATTCATCAGCATACACGGTGTCAAATTATCCACAACTAATGTGGGAAGCACAAGTTGACCTGTCGTAGAGAATTGAGAATGGAAAGATATGTCTCTTAAAGAATCAGTTGGCTTGAAATTTATCCCTGCTGCCTGAAGTTCCCGAATTTTGCGAAAAAAGTGTTTTTGCTTCCAATATTCAGAGAGCTTAACAAACTCATTAGATTGCCCCCTGTTCATCCCATAATTAGTATGGGAAACTTCCCCACAAGAAAATAAACGTTTGAAGAACTTATTAGAATCATGATTGTGAACAACTAGGAATTCTCTTCGGACAATGTCAAGTAAGTGAACACTGTCTTTACCCGCTTCAGGTAGGTCAACATGACTGGTTTTTTTTTAGTCCCTTGGAAAAGTACTATTACTTGTGATAATAAACATTTCCAGCCAAACAATCTCATTTTTATCTGTAAGCTTTATCAACTCCTTAAGGACTTGAAATGGTATTTGGTTCTCTAGCAAAAACAAATCCTGTCGGATCAAGGCTGCTTGGCCAGTACTAATGTTAAACTTGTTTAAGAACCCTAACAGATAGGCTTTTGCGAACCCTAGTATTGCACACCCATCCAAAAACAACAACGACATTAGTTCCTTACCATTACATGACTCAATTACCTCCTCTTCGAAGCACGACTCTATGCCAGTCATCTTCGTCTTAAATCTTTCGAATAATAACTCTGAGTCTCTGCGCTTTTTTCTGATCTCATTAAGGAAATATGCTGCCAATTCAATCTTGAGTTCCTCCTGGACCAAATTCGGATCAGTTGCATGAATGGGACCGATTGACAACTGCCTTGGTTTAAAATACTCCTTTAATTCTTCATTTCGCCGCATGATCTCTGGAACCTTCTGTATCTTATAAGTTTCGCTTTTGTTTTCGTCCGTATCATGTTCCTCTTCAGTTATTCTCATAGCGTTAAACTATTTTCTGCAGCTGTTGATTCTCTTCAGTAACCCCAAGAAAGTTTTCCAAAGTACAGGCAACTCTAGTTTCGGCGACATCGCTTGTGCTAGCTTGAATAACCAGTATTGCTTCCCCAGCAGCTGGCTGCATCTCATCTTTCTTTTGCACCTTTAAAAAATGCAACTCTAAACATTAACCCCAGCCCAAACTCATAATACAAAGCAAAGCGCGAAAAATAAATTTGAGTCATCATAACAGCGAACACTACAGAAAGTACGTACCTTTCAGAGACTTCAGATCTTAAGTTTCGCTGGAGTTCGGAGAACCAATTGAACACCAGAAACTAATTATCCAAGTGACAACTAATTAATGTGTTTTAGCAAGTCACTTTTTTCAACTTAAATCGCTCGTTCTTCTACTCTCCCTTGAGCTAATTACACAATTTAGCGGTTTTTGCTGTATTTGATGATAAGTGTTGATGATAAGTGTTACCTCTAGTGTAGGTCTACATTATAAAAATGCAATTTAAAATAATAATAGTAATAAAAATATTTTCATCTAACTTCACCTAAAAATATAAAATTCAAATTTTCCTATTTTCAAATTATTAAAAAAAAAAAAAAAGTTCTTCCGGTGAATCATTGAGTTTTATTTTGTGCTTTTGTTATTAATCCGGTAATTACAACTTGCATGCTGCATTGCTTCATGTTAATCTAATTAATAGCTAGCCTTCAGTTATTACATTAATCGGTAATCTTAAGTTGTTTGATGACAGTTGACAAGTCTGACAAAAAAAATTAAGTAAATATATAAATAACTATTTGTTTGCGATCCGAAGGCATATTTAAAGGTTTTATCAATGGGGAGGGGCCTATTCCAGGTAAAACATATGCCGAATACCAACCACGGAAACCGACCTGATACGTTAAATTATCAACGGGAGACTCTAAGCGATTGAAACCAATTAAGAAGAAATGTCATTCATATAACATTGCATAAAACTAATTTTAACAGACTAGATACACAATTAATAGAAAAATGTGAGAGACTGCCTCTATTATTAAAAAATAAAAGCAAACTTGTAACAATAAAATACAATACCTATAAGATAAAAATCATATCTTTTTTATTTTAAACAAACATTATCACAAAATGAAAAAAATTCCTTACCACATATATAATACTTTCGGTAACAAATCAATCAACAAGACCAAGTCAATCCGTACCATTAAATCCAAAAAAAAGTCCTCGTATTTTGTTGTTTTATTATTTATTTTGCAATTGGGTTAGACAGCTATTCACCAAAAATATAAGTTAGACAGCTGGCCTTCAACTGCGAGCCGCCCTTATAGCTGACCAGCTTCATCCATCAGCCCTCCGTCACTTTCCATGGGTGCAGATCTGTCGCTATCAGTCTTCTTCAATCAAAAATCCAAAAAAATCCTCGTATTTTATTGTTTTATTATTTATTTACACACCCCACTTAATTTTTGACATATTTTTATTAACGAATTCATTATAAAAAAATCCTCAAATAAAATGACGTAAAATGACAGCTATTATAGATTTAACAAATTTAATACATGTAACGGGAAAGTAAGAAAAATAAATAAATAAATTAAGTATTATATAATAAAAAAGTTAGTTAAGATAAATATTATAATTATAATAAATATAATTTTTTTTAAATCTCTTTTAATAATGAAAATATAAAATCAAAATAATATTAATATTAATAATAATAAAAATGAAAATGAAAATAAAAGCAAAAAATAAAAAAAAATTTATGTAATCATACTCATTTAAAGAAAAAAAAACAAAAACAAAAAAAAAAAAAAGAACAAAAATCTTTAGATTCAAAAGAACTGAAAAAAACTAACCCTAACAAAAAAAAATTGTAACAAAATAAAATATATATCTCATTTTCTCTTTTTTTTTTACTGTTTTAAAAAAACCAAAAAAATAAAAAAATAAATTTTTATGAGGTTATATACATGCAAAAACGTAAAAATAAAGAAAAGGATTTTTTAAATATAAAACAAAACAAACAAAAAAAACACACAAAAAAAAATACATGCAAAATCCTAAAAAAAAGGGGTTTTTTAAAAAACAGAACAAAAGAAACAAAAAAAATACCCAAAAAAAAAACCCAAAGAAAAAAAACTCAAAATAAAGACAAAAAATTTAAATTAAAATATTGTTTAAAAATTAAAATAAAGCAAAGTGAGAAAAAACATAATATAACAATAGATCGGAAACTAATATCTAAAATTTAACATCCAAAAAAATGACAAAAACAATATTAAGAAAAAAGGCAAATTCTAAATAGAGGTAAAACTGACAACACACTATAGGAAAAGGAAAAGTAACTAAAAAAGAGGGGTAAAACCAGAATAACACTGTAGCAAAGGAAAAAAAAAACAGCTATAAACGAAGGATAAAATCATCAATTAATAATTTTAGAAGGACAAAGTTGTCCTAATACTGTATCAAATAGTAAAAGTAACTAAAAATCAAAGGTAAAATTGTCAATTGACCCAAAAAATAAGGGTAAAACCGATATAACACTGTAGCAGAGAAATAAATAGTTAGTAATGAAAGGTAAAAAAATCATTATAATGTAGAAAAAGATAAAAATATTGTACATTTACTGTTCATTTACTGTAGCAAAGTTAATGTACAATACTGTAGCAACAACAATGAAATTAGAGAAGAAAAAATCAAAAATAACTGTTTATCACTGTAGAAAAAATAGTGAAAAGTGTTCACTAGTATAATTATGTAATTAGAATTATTATAAAAATAATTCATTGATATTCTTTTTTTATTTTCACACGCACGTATCTATCAAATCCCTGTATAAACAACCTATAAACCGTACTGCTTTGAAACTTATTCAAAACCCCTAATTTTCGCTCGTCAATGAATACACTGAAAAATTACATTGAGATATGTTAATCTTCTTCGTTATCGCTTCACCGTTGTGTTTTTCTTTCTGTGTTACGCCTTTTTTTGGATATTTGAATGTTGGTTTTTTACGTTGATTCTTGATTGGCTTGTTAGACACAAAATTATGTATGTATTGTCCTATATTATATATATTTATTGAATGGCTTTTTTGCTGGGTAAATACGCTAGTTTTATCGTTTGGTTTTTGTTAGTGTATTGCCAAAAAAAAAAAAAAAAATCAATGGTAAATTGGCTTCATTTTTTGATGTCGTATTGGTATTGTTCTTAATACCTTTTCCTTGCTTTTTTGTGTCCCCTCTAAATGTCGGATCTACTTGTTTGGACATATATTTATTATATGCTTATTATTATTATTATTATTATTTTGAATGAATACATATGACATAAATCAGTAGATACACTAAGATATCCTAATTAGATCGATACCTTCCCAACTTCCTCATTATTTTCCTATCGCTTCAGAGCTTTATTAATAAAAAAAAAAAAAAAACAAAAGTTACAAAAGATCCATACTGTGAAGGAAAAATAAAATAACAAAATGAAACAATGAAACACAACCTAGCAAATGAGAAAACTAACCATAAGGTAGTCTCATAGCATAAAGCCTAAACTCTCTCCTCTTCTTTACAATTTCCTCTCCTTTTTTTTTTTTTTTTAGAGATACTTTATGTTTTCTTTTTTAGAATGAAAATATTTCTTTTCTTTTTAATCTAGATTTGTTAATTTATTTCTGACAAAATAAATTAAATTTAAAATAAAAGTGGGTGTATGAGAGAGTTAAATATTATTATATTAAAAGTATCTGTAAAAGGATAGATTTATTATGTTTACATTATGAAATATTTATTAGGTGGGGATATTTATCAATATTATGTGTGCAAATATAACCACTCATATTTTATTCGGTAAATAATTTAGATTTTAAGAAATAAAATAATTTTATTAAAAATATAAACATTAATAGGTCTACTAGCTTGATCGAAAAAATATTTTGGCCCCCCTGTCAATAAATCCTGGCTTCGTCACTGTTTAGGACCAAGGTTTGGATCACAAATTACAACTCAAGTTTTGTCTTTTTTTTTTTTTTTTAATTCAACCTAAATTTCAATATTCACGTTACTATTATAGTTTTAAAACTCAAATTTTAAAATATCATATTAAATACAAGTTCAAATGAGATGTTTTTTTTTTCAAATTATATAAAATTTCGAAACGAATAAAATATTTTAAATTATTTTTTTTTTTTAACTTAGCAATTCAAACATTTTACCAAATGTAGAATTCAATTCAAATTTAAATTTTACAATATAAATCTCACCACCTAACACATACTAAAGTCTTCTAAATTTGTCCCTTTGAGGGGTCTCCCTCCTCGCGTTTCATATGCAATAATGTAGGTAAGAGAAACTTAACAAAATGTAGGTAAGAAAACAACAATTATGTACTGAATGAGTGGCCCACATCGTAAACAGACAAATGATCCAACTTTTCCACGTGGTGACGAAAAACTTCAGAAGCCCAATTTCGAAGAATTTTGAAAGAATCTTTTGCATTGTTTGGTGAGATAGAAGAAGAATTTCAGCATATGTGATAATTATTTATATAAATATTATATTGTCCAGTAATGAAATTTATTAGTAATATTATTAGGAGGTAAAATAATATTTTCATACTTAAATAAGGGAGAGAACTTGTATCATTTCGATAGTAAAAACGATACAAAATGATAGGTCCAGAAAGAGTATCTCCCTCCACTGTCCACCTATCGCTCATCACTTCCCACCAAACAACTAGCGGAATTCCCCTTCCTTCCCTTCACCGTCACTCATTCTCTCCCTTCCAAAAAATATAAAAAATAAAATAAAAACCCTTAGTGATAAATATTGATAAATATCCCTATAAAGTGAATACATATTTTTAATATATGTTTATCTTACAAAAAAAAAAAAATTATCTTAAAATCATTATGAGTACTCATATTCTCACATATCTATAAATTAAAATATTTTTTTATGAAATAATCGAAAAACATACACCACATTAACCATAACATTTGAATAATATTTTTAAAAAAATCCTAAGAAAATATTTTAAATTGTTATAAACTCTAAATTGTTCTTCGTCAATTTCTTTTCTTAAGAAATTTTTATAATTACTTGAAAATTTGTAATAGAGGATTCAAGTGAAATAAAAATAAAAGAAAGATGTCTCTTGAAGAGTCAATAATTATTGGTATTTTTTTTCTTTTCTTTTAGTATTTGAAAATGATTTTCTACGGTTTTTTAAATGATTATTCTTTTTAATTATTTTTTCTTATTATGTTCGTTTACATAATTGTATATTTATGTATTTTTTTAAATACAGTATGTTAATTCTTGATTTTTGATTTAGACATTATTTAAGTTTTTCTACTTTACCGTCTCTCTCTCTCTAGAGATACTTTATGTTTTCTTTTTTATAATGAAAATATATCTTTTTTTCTTATTAGGATTTGTTAATTTATGTGTAACAAAATAAATTAAATTTAAAATAAAAGTGGTGTATGAGAGAGTTAAATGTTGTTATA
Organism: Ficus hispida; assembly: GCA_025413025.1. NCBI lineage: Eukaryota > Viridiplantae > Streptophyta > Magnoliopsida > Rosales > Moraceae > Ficus > Ficus hispida. The sequence continues at coordinate 2,947,137 of CM046362.1, forward strand.
TTAAAAGAATCTATAAAATGATAGATTTACTATATTTATACTATGAAACATTTTATTAGGTGGGGATATTTATCAATATTATGAATGTAAATATAACCAGTCATATTTTCTTTGGCAAATAATTTGGATTTTAAGAAATAAAATAATTTTGTTAAAAAATTAAACATTAATGGATATAGTGGCTTGACCAAAAAAATTTTTTGGCCTCCTTTCCAATAAATCTTGACTCCGTCACTGTCTGGCTCCAAGATTTGGATCACAAATTACAACTCAAGTTTTATCTTTTTTTTTCCTTGAAAATTCAACCTCAGTTTCATATTCACGTTACTATTATAGTTTTGAAACTCAAATTTTAAAAGGCCAAAGTAAATATAAATTCAAATGAGATGTTTTTTTTTTAATCAAATTATATAGAATTTCAAAACAAATTATATAAAATTTCGAAACAAATAAAATAAGCTCTTTATTTTTTTTTTCCAAATACATTTTAAATTTTTATCATTTTAACTTAATAATTCAAATGCCTTACCAAATATAGAATTCAATTCAAATTTTAATTTTATAATTTAAATCTTAGTACCTAACACATGTCAAGTCTTCTAAATTTGTCCCTTTGAGTGTCTCCCTCCTCCCGTTTCAGATGCAATAATTAATGTAGGTAAGAGAAACTTATCAAAATGTAGGTAAGAAAACAACAATTATGTACTGAATGAGTGGCCGACATCGTAAACAGACATATGATCCAGCTTTTCCACATGGTGACGAAAAACTTCAGAAGGCCAATTTCGAAGAATTTTGAAAGAATCTTTTGCATTGTTTGGTGAGATTGAAGAAGAATTTGAAGGATATGTGATAATTATTTATATAAATATTATATTGTCCAGTAAGGAAATTTATTAGTAATTTTATTAGGAGGTAAAATAATATTTTCATACTTAAATAAGGGAGAGAACTCGTATCATTTCGTTAGTAAAAAGATACAAAATGATATGTCCGGAAAGAGTCTCTCCCTCCAGCTGTCCACTTATCGCCTTCCTGATCATCTCTTCGCACCAAACAAATAGTGGATTGTACCCCTCATTCCCCTTCTCTCCCTTCACCGTCACTCATTCTCTCCCTTCCAAAAAAAAAAAAAAAAAACTTAGTGATAAATATTGATAAATATCCCTATAAAGTCATTACATATTTTTATCCTACAAAAAATTATCTTAAAATCATTAAGAATACTCATATTCTCACATATCTATAAATTAAAATATTTTTTTGAAATAATTAAAAAACATACATCACATTAACCATAAAATGTGAATAATATTTTAAACAAATCCTAAGAAAATATTCTAAATTGTTCTTCATCAAATTTTTTTCTTAAGAAATTTTTATAATTACTTGAAAATTTCAATAGTGGATTCAAGTGAAATAAAAATAAAAGAAAGATGTCTCTTGAAGAGTCAATAATTAACAGTTGAAATTTTTTTTTCTTTTCTTTTAGTATTTGAAAATAGTTTTCTGTGGGTTTTTAAATGATTATTCTTTTTATTTATTTATTTTTTCTATATTCATTTATATGATTGTCTATTTATGTATTTTTCTTTAAATGCAATATGTTTATTCTTGATTTTTGATTTAGATATTACTTGAGTTTTTCTTTTTTACTGTTTCCTCTCTCTCTTTTTAGAGATACTTTATATTTTCTTTTTTAGAATAAAAATATATCTTTTTTTCTTATTGGGATTTGTTAATTTATTTCTAATAAAATAAATGAAATTCAAAATAAAAGTGGATGTATGAGAGAGTTAAATGTTGTTATATAAAAAATATCTATAAAAAGATATATTTACTAAGTTTATATTAGGAAACAATTAGTAAGTGGAGATATTTATTAATATTATATGTGTAAATATAATCATTTATATTTTATTATTGGACAAATAATTGGATTTTAAGAAATAAAATAATTTTATTAAAAACATAAACATTAATGGGTCTAGTGATTTGACCGAAAATTTTTTTTAGCCCCCTACTAATAAATCCTGACTCCGTCACTGTTTGACACCAAGGTTTGGATCACAAATTACAACTCAAGTTTTTTTTTTCCTTGAAAATTCAACCTGAATTTCAATATTCTCGTAACTATTATAGTTTTTAAACTCAAATTTTAAAAGTATATTATATATACAAGTTCAAATGAGATGATTTTTTTTTTAAATTGCATAAAATTTCAAAATAAATAAAACAAACATATTTCACTATTCATGTTACTATTACAAGATTCTTTTTTTTGTTTTGTTTTGTCTTTTGCTTTTTTTAGTTCAGATTATTGTGAACGAGGCTAGTCCTTGGGTTTTCTCTTAGAACTTATATCTACTTTATATATAAAACGAAGTTAAAAACTTACATACACACTTGCGAAACTCCTACTAGTTACTCTTAAATGATCAAAAGTATATTATTCGTTCCTGTTTTTCGACCTCCATCCAAACACAAGATTTGTGCTCTTTTCAAGGTACTTTTTATAGCTTTCTTTTCATGTTTCCGGGTTCAGTCGGGGCCTAGAGAAAGGAAGATCACAGCTGAGCTAAAAACTAAAGTAAAAATGAAAGCTTTTGTTTTTTTTTTTGGAATTCTGGACTACCTATGTTTTTCTTTTTCTTTTTTTTTTTTAATAAATAAGAATTGTTTTCGGTTTGCTTAATTTTAGGATTTTTCTTAAGCTTTAAATGTTATTTTGTTTAATTTATAGTAAAATAATCTTTAAAACAATGCTCAATACGTACTAAAAATAAGGGTAGTATATATTTTTTTATATTTTTAAATTTACTGGTCAAGGGTTTCTTTATACACATACGTAGGAGATTATTTTTTATAAGTCCAAAACTTGATTAATTTTTATTTTCTTTTTGCAAAAAAAAAAAAAAAAAAAAAAAAAACGTTTGCTTTTTAAAAAGAAAAGCAAAGAAAAGAAAAGGATGCACTTTTTTCTTCTCTTCCCAAGATGCACCAGTGCTTTTGTTTTTTTTTTTTGGCTGGTTAGTTGCTCCAGTGATTTAATACTCGGTAGCCCGGCCTATTGGCCTGTATCGCTTTGGATGTTTGGTGGTAGAGAGTGAAATCTAATTAAGTCCATCATTTGAGTAAAATCAGATCATGTTTCTTTTGTTTCATTGTTGACCCAAGAATTTTCAAATTGACAAGGAGACAGGAGAGGATAAATGCACAATTACATCTTGATCTAGACTTCGATAGTTGTCTTTTTTTATTTTTCCTATTTTATTGGCCTTTTTATCTTTGAAACTTCTTGCCACCTGTTCACTTTATTTTTAAAACGTGAAACTGCTTCTTAGGTTCTATTGCAATGAGCTGTCCAATTTCATGACAGATCTAGGTATTAGTATTTATTTCTGCTACTTCTTATGTATGTTGACGTCTTATTTTCTGGTATTACGATAAATTAACGAACTTTAAGATGAAATATTTTGTCATTCATTTTTCTGTCATTTTCCTGCTTTCAGGCGCACTAAACTTAGTGCTCTCTAATAAAATATAATCTTTATTATCAAAATTATCATATATTAAAGTTGATAGCAAATTTACCATAAAATAAAGATAATGCCAATTAATTTAAAATTTGATTCATGTTTTATTGGTGTCTTGACTTTTTTATCTAGTTATTGATGTATGTTTATTTTTAAATTATTAAATAATAAAAGTTTAAGAACTTGAAAGTAATTGCTAGTTAAAAAAAAAAAGGAAAAGAAATTAAATGAAAAGAAAGAAAGAGGGAAAGAGTTTGATGTGATTTTAATTAATTAGTACTTTTAGAAAGATATAAGTGACATTAATATCCAACCTTCTTCTTACTCTTCTCATAACCTAAAGAAACAAAGAAAGAAAAGCAAGAAAGGAAAACAACCATTAATTATTACTTACTTTTTTTTTTTCCCCTTTTAACTAGTTTGTTTTTGTTTTTGTTATTAATTACGTTAATTAAGGTTTACATTATAATATTTGAAATAATTTCGTTCTAAATTTCATTATTAAAAGAAAAAGAGTTTTTGTTTTTGTTTTTGTTTTTGTTTCTTTGCTTTTAAGTAGTTGATCATTTTTGTGAAAAGTTTTGAAATAGGACAAAGTTTTCATGGTGGGACCACTTGTATTGAAGCCAATTATTATTATTATTATTATTTTAAATTTTTAGTCCTTTTTTTTACTTGCCAAGGATTTTGCCATCGACGCCTCAAACACAATCAATTAAATGCATTCAATGCTTTTTTTTTTTTTTTTTTTTTCTGTCTAAATAATTAAGTGCATTCTATTCTTCATACTATTGTTGTGAACTTGTTATCTCCTTTATTTATCATTGGAAGTTAATACTTTGCATAGTGCCCAGTCTGCCCAATCGAAGAAGGCACGTTCATGATCCTACACCCACAAAAAATAAATAATAATAATTGTAACAATTAAGTAATTAAACTTATTAGAGTCTATATAGATAAAGAATTTTGTGTAAAAATAAAACCTCACCCTTTAGTTTTTATATATTAATAATATTTAATTTTTATATTCATTTTTTATTCTAGAATTTTCAAATTGACAAGGAAATAGGACATGATAACACGAATAATCTTTTTTTTTTGTTTTGTTTACCGAAACTAATGTATTGTACCTAAGTAAAAATAATTAGAACGCTTGTGTATTTTATATTGTTTGTACGTAGTTTGGCACAATAGAAGGACATCATCTAATTGCATTGTTAATTTTATAGGTTAAAAATTTCTCAAGAAATAAGGTTTTTTTCCCCCTTAAAAGATTAAAGATACATAAGAAGGCGACAATTAATATACTCTTATGAAGATCAAAACCTTGAAGTGGATATTGCTCAAACGTTCAATCATCATACACTTGCTTAAAAAGATATGGAAATTAATTATAGTTTCGAATTCTTGGGATAAATTGGCAGAACTTGATCTTTAATGAAAAAAAAAAATTAATGAAGATCATGATAACAAAGAACCCAGGACAAAAGCGTCGTATTATCAACTTACGACTTATAGTGGAAAAGGTTTTGTCATTGGTTCTCTAATACCATCTTATGTGTTTATTTTTGTCTAGTTTCATTACTAGAGACAAAGTCGTAAACCAATGTCAACAAAATAGACTAGCTTACCTATTATAGAAATCAAATAATTTAACGTTATCATTAAGTAGGGTGCTGGTAATGAGAAACTATGATTAATGATTCGGGTGATGGGTAACTTTATTTTAAGTGTTAACTGTGAAAGCATGTTCTTACTAATATAGTACTCAATTTAAAATTAGCACCGAGTGTGCGTGGCCTAGCCATAAAAGGATCAGAATTTGTAGTTTTAATTGGAGGTACCTTTGTTTCAATTCCTTTGACACTGGTAGTATTTTAAATCATCTGCCGATCGACCCTACAAACACATTATCCGGTCACCAGAATATTTCATTTCTTGTTTTCCACTTGGATCTTCTCACCTCTATATATTAAGATCCGAAATTTGAGCTTTTTAAAAGGTACTTTTTGTGGCTATCTTTTCATATTACATTGGGGTATGAGGGTAAAGAAAGATTATCGATTTCTTTTTCAAGAGATTTGTTTTCGAATAAGCTTTATAATTCCTCTTTCTTTTCAAAAAATTTTAGTAATGTTTGCAGGAGATACATCTTGATATATGTATAGATAAAAAATCTCGAAGTAATATTTAATGATATGCCACATTAGCAAAATCATTAGACTTATTAACAGAAGTGAATAAACTTTGAATGGTTTTGTATATTTTAGGGGCATAATGAATGGTTTTGATAATTTAGGATGCAAAATAAAATAGGGTACATGTATTCATAACATTAATCCATATATATATGTATGTATGTATGTTGAGTTATCCTGAGTTAACTATAGGATGGTGTATTTGCTTTATATATATATATAGATATATTTAATTTTAGGCAGGTGCAAAAGAAGATCGAACAAGCTTAGATATCAGCAACGATGAGTCAGGCTAGCACCAGCCATAATGAAGTTATTTTGGATATTCGAGATCAGGCACTGCTTAATGAACTAGGACGAATGGAAGAACTTTTCAAAACAGAAAGCCAACAAGATATAGTTGAGATAAAAAGGATTCCAGAGATCTTGCTGAGTAACGAGAACTTCGCAAAGTATTTTGAACCAAGGAAGTGGACAATCGGTCCGATTCATCATGACAAATTTTTTTATGATGAAAAAAAGCGTAAATTGGCAGCACTTTTCATTTCGGGAAGCAGCAGTACAGGGGAAGTTATACTCAAAGACTTCAAGAGTAGGATGACGGACATATGGATGTGCTTTGATGAGGTCATGATTTTTAAATTTAAAGATGAGGAATTGATGAGGTTGTTGTTCGTGGATGGGTGTGCAATGCTAGGGTTCATACACGGCTACGTGAACCAGAGGTTAAACGGTGTTGGCATCAGTGATGCACAAGCAGCTGAAATGGCGCGGGATTTGCTTTTGCTAGAGAACCAAATACCATTTCAAGTCCTTGAGGTGCTGATTCGCTTGGGAAACGAAAATCTGAAGAATAGTTTCCTAATATTCATTTCTCTTACTTGTCGGAATACTTTTCCAAGGCAGTCTCCCGAGTTCTTGTATGCATATTTGGAAAAATATTGTTTCTCCCTGGAAAGAAACGAGAATCAAAAGGCAGTTCACCTTCTTGACGTTTTTAGAGAAGCACTCTTATTCAACCCTCCTTTGTCTGATCCCTTTGGTTACATGCTAACTGTCATTCGTCGAACCTTCTGGATTTTATGTTCTTGTGGTTGTGTAGCAATTTATTATTTTCTGGACCGCTTCAAACAAGAATCTCATTCCACCATCAGGGGACTAAGGAGTTTTTCCACAGTGTTCAGGAACTTAAAGCAGCACGGATAAAGTTTAAGCCAAGTCATTCTTTGAGAACCATAACTTTTCGTTGTCGATTCTATTTTAGACCTCAGCTCATGCTTCCCACATTAATTGTAGATGATTCAACGGCATCTAAGTTGCTCAATCTCGTCGCCTATGAGATGTGCCTATCTGAATCTCATCGAAATAAAAAACATTGGGTCACATCTTACGTGAACTTGCTAGATTCACTTGTTGATAACGAACAAGACATTAAGAACCTAAGGGCAGCTGATATTCTTCGGAACACTCTCAGTACTGATTTACGTGCGGCTGAATTGATCAATGAACTAGGCACCGGATGCGTTGCACCAACTGAAGATGCTTATATTGGTGTCAAGAATAATATAGTAAAGCATTACAGAACAACGTGTGCGATCTGGATAGCTCAATTCTGCAGTACCCACTTCAGTACCCCATGGACTATTACGGCTCTCTTTGCCGCTACAGCGGTACTCGTATTAACAGCTATTCAAACTTGGTACGCCGTGAATCCAAAAAAGTGAAAGGTACAAAATACTTCATAACTTTCCCAATTTACTAATAGCAGATTTCATTTCAAATGTCTAAGTTTGCTCACCAACATTACTTCTTTGACAATCTAATCCAGGGATACTGCAAAGGGGCAAACATAAACCGACTCTAGAGATGTTTAATTCTTTCTAGTATCTGCCATATGTGGAGTTGAGCTTACTGATTCCCTGCATCCTTCCATATCGCTGTCGAGTCGGAATTGCCAAGTCCGAGTCAAGACAGTCTTTGGGAAGATCTATCATTTGTTTTCCTCTGTTTCCTTTTCCTTTTTTTTTTCGATGAACTATCAACATTGTTACTACTTCTGTTGTTTGCTTCAAATTTGTTGTCTCTTTTCCTTTGGTTTGTTTAAGTGCAATTTCTTGTGTCACTCGTTTGAGTCTTTTTGTTGAAATTGTGTTACCATTATTAATGTTTTTCTTGTTTTTTTTTTTTTTTCCTCCGCCTAGAAATCTATGTATGCGTGTTGTAATTATCTCAATATTTATTCTTTCTTCTTTTCACAAAGCTCCTCTTTGGCCAAACATATATATATATATACATATATATATACATATATATATATATATATATATATATATAAAAGAAAGCAAGAAGAACCTAAAATTTGTGGTCCCATGGATCCGTCATAGTTGAATAAAAAACTTGAATACTCATATCTTATTTTTGAAGGCGCGAATATCAGTCTCTAACATATATTGTTTTGTAAAATTAGAATGTGTGTACATTCTGACAAGACGATCCCAAACCTCATTTGTATTCTCATACTTTCTTGAGTCTCAATTAAAGTGGCTGTAAGAAAACCCCACTTCTTTCTGCCCTTCATAAATTTCTTCATCTCATATACTTCAATATGAATAGTTTTTTCCATCCAATTGCACATTGCAAAACGCATGTTTGAGAATTGAAGCTCTGTTTCCATGGGCGAAATACCAAATGAAAAATAAACAGAATAGAAAAACAGAGAAAAAACGGCTACGATTTCGTATTAATGAAGTGCATGAAATATAATCATAACGCATTTAATCATTCCTAATATAACTCTTAATCATTGGACATATTAATGAAGTTCTTAATGAAATGTCTAATGATTAGTTGTGGTTAGATTTGATGTGGGTCCATGAAAACACAATCTAAATTTATCAGTAAACAAAGCACCATTTGGTCTCCTCTTTCAACTTTTTCACTTTAACCATTTGTGAAGAATAACTTGTTGTCTTTTTTTCCCTTCTTTTTTCTTTCCGTTGGTGAGTTCCCTGATATGCTATTTGGTTTTATGTAAACTTGCTCACATCAAATCCCACAGATTAAAAAAAAATAAAGATCAGGGACGTGGGGAAATCACGCTGCCGAAGAAAGGAGATCGGCTATAGCTATCTTTTCTTGTACATTGACGAATAAGGGTAAATAAAATCATTAATTTATTTTTCAAGAGCAATGTGACTGAGTTGATCAATCATCCTTATTTTTTTATTTTAGTTTTTTTTGTTTTGAGTTTTTTTTTTTTTTTTTTTGTCTCTTTCTCTCTCTGTTTAATAAAAGAAGCCTTAAAAATCTTCTTTCGATTTTTTTGATAAAATTTTTTAGTGCTCGCACACGATTGATCTAGAAGTAGATAATTGGAAGAAAATTTTCAAAAATTTCCCCTAATTTCTGTTACTGGCTAGTGTTAATATACCTCTGAACTATGAAAAGTGCACGTTATACCCCTAAGCTTTAACAAATATGTTAAGTTGGCCTCTATAAAGGTTTCCTAAAAATTTAGTGGAATTGCATGTGCAATGCACATGAAAAGGGTAAAATTGACAATTCATTAAAATTGTTAACTAACCCAATTGATTTTTCCTCTTAAAAATCTACCCAATTGATTTAGAGATTTACTCATTTATTCTCAAATTAAACATAAATATTAAAGATGAAGGAAACCGTTATACATATACATGGAGAGGGAGAGAGACCCAAAACATCCTATCGTTAGGAAGCCAGGGGGAAGAAGAGGCAAAAGCGGCGTCGTATTGAGCACTTGTTCAATAATGTAGGTAAGAGAAAGCAGGAACTGAAATTGACCTTTTGTGAATTGTGTATTGATTGAATTGCAAACATTGAGAATAGACAAACGATCCAACTTACCATGTTCACATGATGAGAAAAAACATTAAAATCTCTTTGCTCAAAAAATAAAAAAGAAAATAAACCGTTCATTTTGTGAGAATTTTCCTTTTCCTTTTTTTTTTTTTCTTTTTGCCTTTTTCATTTTTGGATAAGAAAATTGTGAACGAGGTTAGTCCTCTCATTTCGCTGTTAATGATCTGCCAACACTTAAATACACATTTTTATTTAAAAAAAAACAAAGAATAAAAAAACCTTACAAAGCTAAAGCAATGAAAAATAATTATTCCAGAAGCTCATATAGTTAGTAGAAATAGGAGTTCTTATACCAAATAAATTCTATTAGAAAAACCAGCCAAAAATAAATAAATTATATTAGGAAGCTATTCCCAAGAAGAAGAAGAAGAGAAGAAAGCTACTCACAATAAGAAGAAAAAAGCTTTTCAGAAAAAATGCTTTGCACACTCTCTTTAATATCACACTAATCCGGGGAAGACTAATTAGAAACGTTGCTTTTGTTCGAAGATATAAGTTCAAAACTGCTTGATTCAATTTTTACTTTCTGCATTAATTAAATTAGTACTTATTCTCATCAATATTTTATTTCCGGGTTTTGTGTTAGTTAATTTTTTTTTTTTTTTTTTTTAAGAAGAAAAACAACAACCACAACAGCAATAACTCAGCAATGTTTTGTGTCTCGAAAAAGGTTGTAAACATACTTTTGTAAAGGCACGGTTCGATAACTTCCAGACAAATGATCTGATCTAGTTCAAATCTCTACGACAATTTCCAATATCGGTTTTGATTTGTCACCGTTATTTGATACTCGATTTAGCTTAGTGCAATTATAGGATTTAACTTAAAATTCAAATTGCAAGCATTCTGCAATATGTGTATGCAAGAAAAATATGCTTTTAGCAACTACTTAAGTGAAAATGTAATTGCAAAGTTATAGTGGCTAAAAGTTTTTAGCGTCCATTTATATTATTGCTTTAAGTTTTGGTCCTTTAGTGACGACAAATGTTGTTTCTAACCTACAAAAGTCACCCATCCTCGAAATAAATAAATCGTTAATGAATTAAAGGCTGTAGATAAATTCATTCACACACCAGTTACAAGATAATTACTTAAATTAATAATATTTAAAAAGAAAATTGAATTAAATTGTGATACGTGTGTGTGTGTGTGTCAATATATATATTAAGTAAACGGAGAGGAGGAAAATCCCCCACTCAATCTTATTAAAAAGATAAAATAAAAAAACAAATAAAAAGAGATTCAAAATCCATGGCCCTCAACATATTACATTGGGTTAATTTCAAATTTAGTCCCCCAACAACTAAAAATAGAACAGAATTCGCCCACGCTTATAATCGGTTACAATTTTGATACTACCCTTGAGACGTAAAAATAAGAAAATAAAAAAATAAAATAAAATTTAGTGGTTTTAATCATATGTGGATCTCGTGACTTAATTTTTTAATGAATTAAATTATATGTGGGTCACCTAATGTGTGTGCATGATTAAAATCATTTTCAAACAAAAAAGTAATAATGACAGAAGAATCAAAATTATTTATAAACTCAAAAAGAGAGTTTTATATTGACATTTTGAATTATAAGAGATAAAATAAGATAATAATTATTCTTTAAGGTCTTTAGAAACAGGCACGGATTTAGGCGTGGGCAAGGAGGTGCCAATTGAATTTTTTTCTTTTAATTTTATCCTAAAAATTTTATGATTTTTTAACTTTACCCAAATAAAAAAGTAAAAATATCTATTTTACTCCCCACTAAAACCTCACCCTTTAGTTTTTATAAAATAATAATTTTTATTTTAAAAAAAATCTCCGCATCTCTTGCTGAAGTTTTTGTCTGACTCCGTCGTTGGTCAGAGAAAGTGGGTAATGATCATTTATCTTGTAACACCGAATTTCTTCGGCTCATATTTTATAGAAATTTCGTGTAAATATTTACCGTAATCGGTATTTCATGAGGAAGTTCGTTTTAGAACTTAATTTGTTAAACGAGTTCTTAAGATTTATTAAGACTCAAAAACAAATTGCATGAACTCACAAAAGACCTTTTTGAGTGAAGGAGGTCGTAATTGCACATTTCAAGACAAGTTGACGTTGACCAATAAGTCAGTTAGACCAAAACGGTCGAAAACGTCAAACAAGAATATTTTTTTTTAAGATCTCAGTATAAGTGAGATTTCTGCTAAAAACTCATTTCGTGATCAAGATGAGTTTGAATAAGAATTGAAATCACCTTAGAAAAATCAAGCATACTAAGTTAGAGTTCAGGGCGAAGGATTCGGAAATTTATGAGAAAAGATTTTCCGATCGAGTTTTTCACAGATCGAAAATTTTAATGCAATATAATTTTCGATACTGAGTATTTAAGCAACTCAGTATTAAAATTTATTGCAATGTGTTGAAATTACACAATTTTTCAAAAAGATTGAACCAAACAAGCCTTTAAGCTTAATTACATCACAATTAAGCTAAGTTAGGACTTAACCCTCCACACACATGGACCAATGAGCTTGTGTGTGACGCCCCGACTTCCCAAGCCGGGTTGACACCATACTACTTGTACTTAACTTGCTTAAAAATTTGAGAATAATTTTTTTTTTTTTTAAACATATTCTCATAAGTTATCTTGTAGAGAAAACTTGTCACTCATATATACCAAACTGAAAATACCTTCTCGTGTCTTCAAATTCTTTACATATAACAAAACATCATTTACTTTTATCATATTAACATATTTTCTGAAAAATTGGATGCGGAAAATTATGCGTAGTGGTATCCCACACCGCCCTTCACCCGTCGCATCGTCCGCAAAGCCCATCACTTAAATTGCAGGCTTCTTACCTACAGTATGAAATATAAGAGTGAGCTTTCGCCCAGCAAGTACAAACATAATCTCACGAAATAATTCAAACATCTTAAAACATGTCCATCATCATGTAGCTTATGCATGAACCATTTATGATTGATTGAATGTCTTATGTTTCATTATAGACTCAATCTTTAACTTATCTTGTCTTAACATGTAGGCCCATTGTAACGCCCCGACTAACGTTCCATTCCATCATAACTGTAACGCCCCGACCGTTCCACGCAGGGGCGTCCTTACGTGGACGTGGGCCGTTACCATACTTGCTTAACTTAAACCTTATACTTAGATACTTAACCTTACAGAAAATTTCAGAAATTTTTTTTTTTCTTTCTTTAAACTTTAAAACTTTATTTTAAAATCACAACTTAAAAACATTGCATATACAACATTGTACATATTCTTTAAAACATATATATACAACTTGATAATTTAAACAATTTGCGGAAAATCTTGCGTAGTGGTATCCCATACCGCCCTTCACTTGCTTCATCGTCTCCATAGCCCACCAAGTAAAGTTGCAGGCATCTACCTACAGTATGGAATATACTGATGAGCTTTCGCCCAGCAAGTACAAACATAATCTCACAAAACACAAGAAATATTGCACAACTTATGCATGAACCAATTATGTCCAATTATGAATCTTTTATATACTTGAACTTATTATCTTGCTTAACATGTGGGCCCTTAGTGTACGTACCAAAAGCGCGCAAGCCTCAGAACGTCAGGGTTTGCAAGGCCCTTAACAATTCTGGAAAACATGAACATAACCCTTCACGCATCAACGGAAGGTTGATTATCACTTTACCCTCACGCATCAACGAGAGGTTGATAATCATAAACTTGAACTTGTAACATACATGATCCTCCTGCATCAACAGGAGGTTGGTACGACACCTTACTTGACTTGGTTTAGTCTTAGTCTTGTTATTATTTTTTTTCAAGACTAAGAATCTTTACGTGTGATCTTAATAATCATGATGCACATGAGACTAGGCATGGCATAACTTGATATAACATAGCATAACTTGACATGACATCGCATAACTTAACATCATAACATAGCATGACATAGTATAACATGGCATTGCATAACATAACATGGTATTGTATAGCATAACATGGCATTGCAAAGCATAACATGGCATTGCATAGCATAACATGGCATTGCATAGCATAACATGTAATCAAGTCATATATTTGAAAATAGTTTACTATTTCCCATACTGTAGGTGAGGTTTGTACTTACCTGGTTTCCTATGCTCTTGAAACTTGATCTAATATTCCGTCAAGGTATATCGACAGGTTCTATTCCTGTTTCAATTAGGGTGTAAGATAAGGATTAGCCTATCTTACCGTAAATCTTTTCATGCAATGTTGGTATCCTTAACCAACCTTTAATAGTAACCCTAGTCATATGTCCCTCCTATATTAATTTTATTACCTCATGATAACTTGTTTGGTTACTTAGAGTAACCTAAGGGCATCCGGCCCAATACAAACATGAATAGTGTTAGGTTATCATCCAAACCTATGCCTTGTCATTTTTATTCATAATCTTTTGGGTTTTAGGATCAACACAATTTTTTTTTTATACCTTGTTGGGTTACCTTGAGTAACCCTTGAGGTAGTCAAACTTAGCCCAATTATCCTAAGTCAACTTTGAGCTTTAGACCCCATCCCGTAACTCGGGTATCCTTCCCGATTACCGTCCATCATTGTTTTAGAAAATCCTGTGCAGGAATTTCTTGTTTCCTGCACACTCTTTAGAAATCTGTGTCAGTTTAAAAATCTGAATTGAATTTGAAAAAGTTTTCTTCACGAAAGTTTTAGATCTCGAAAAATCCTAAAACTTTCATGTTTTGAGAAAAATCCAGTTCTGCTTGTATTTGCGCCAGTGTTTGTTTGAAACTGGCTGATCTTGTAAACTGGGTCTGGGCAGACCAGCCACGGATTTTTGTAAAAACAGAGACCATTGAAGTCTCATTTTGGGATTCTGCCCGCGTTGTCCCCTAGGAAAAACCCTCCTGAAAAACTTTTATGTTTTAAGTTTTACCCAGTTCGGCCTCTAAAGGCCTCAAATTTCACTTTTCCCGAAACTGGCCAGTTGGCACCCGAACTGGCAGTTTTTCGGTTTAGAATTCGTTTTACGTCCTAGACGTGGAATCTAGCTCGACCAGCCACCGCGGGAGCTCTAATACACACATGCAGCGGTTTTCTAGCGTAAATTTTCTTTAATCAAAATTTCTAACATCACCATGCATCAACATATAAAAACAAACCCTAACCATATCACAAACACATAGCATGCACATAGAAACTACCAAACCATAACCCCCAATTAAATCAAGCACTTACTCTAACTTTCTTAGCTAAGGCAGGGAATTAAAGTGAGCTTATGCTCATACAAACTTTGCTTGAAATACATTTAAATTTCTCAATTGAAATTTAAATGAAAAGTGTAGGGTTTAAGGGATTTTACCTAGCTTCCACCCAAAGTTTGGCTTGCTAGATTTGGTTCACCCTTGGTCCCTCCTTGCTACCACTACGTCCGGCCTCCTCCTTGACTAGTGGAGTCCAAAATTTTTCAGCCACTCTTGCACCAAAATCAGATCACCACAAGCTCAAAAACCCGGCCTCCAATTTTTTTTGCTCTTCCTAGGGTCGGTTTTAGAGAGAAAATGGGTGAGGGAAAATTTTGCCATAGTTTTGGGACATTTCCCAATTTTTTTTGACCTGAAATCCGACCCCCCTTCACCCCTATTTATAGCTGATTTTTAACTTTCAAAATATCTAAAAAGTCCTTGAATTTGGATTTAATTTCTTTTCCAAAATTGTACTTTAGTCCTTGAAGCAAAAATATTTGCACTTTGACCCCTACAAGTGTTGGCTGGCCATTGGTTGCCTTAGAGCCCAAGTTTTGCTTACCTCATCATGATGACATCATCTTGATGACATCATGTGCTTACCTCATGCTTACATCATCATTTTCTCCAAAATTACACTTTTGCCCCCAAAAGACAAAATATTTACAATTTGACCTTCCAAGTGGCATGTTGGCCGGCCATCACCTTGTTCTCCAAGCAAATGATGACATCATTTTGATGACATCATCTTGCTTACATCACCTATTTTTCAGAAATTGCATTTTGGCCCCGAAAGTTAAAATTCTTGCATTTATGCCCTCTAGGTGGCCGGCCCCTTACTTGGAGATCAAGCCAAGCTTATCTCACCTTGATGACATCATCTTGATGACATCACTTTGCTTACATCATCAATTTTCCAAAATTTTCACTTTAACCCCTAAAGATAAAATTTTGGCATTTTTGCCCCTGAGGTGGCCGGCCATGTCATCTCTTCTAGAGCCTTCCTTGCTTTCTTTCCAAGCTTATTTAATCCAATTATGATGTCATAAATTAAGGATAGGATGATGTCATCCATATTAAGCCCTGTTTGGCTTTTCCTCAATATTCAATCCATTCTTCTGCTACACAGATATTTCTAATACTGTGTTTGCTTAAACACAATATTTTTATACTGTACTACAGTCCAAAATTTATCTGTGTAAAAACGGACTGTATAAAATTTTTTTCTTATTTCTTAAAGCCATCTGGCCCTTGATATCCAACTTAGTGTGCTTGATTTTTCTAGGGTGATTTCATAGCTTATTCTAGCTATCTTGTCCGAAAAGATAATTTTCGCAGTATATTTCCAATACTGCTTTTCCTATTACTGTACAGTCATACATTTGTCTCTTCTTAGTCAATCCATTGACTTTTTGGTCAATTTTGACTTTCTTGGTCAAACTTTGACCAACATGAAATTATGAAATTTCATCACGCCATTTTCCTTAAAACGCCTTATACTTGGCTAAGTAGTCTATTGTTGAGTCTCGTTACTAGTTAAATGAGAACTCAAACTTATACTGTTATTCCATTCCAATCTTGATCCAGACTTAGGTTTTCCTTGTTTCTAAGGAAATCTAGAGTCATCAAAATTTCGGATATTACACCCATAGTGTACGTACCGAAAGCGCGCAGCCTCCAGATAAAGCTAGGGTTTGCAAGGCCCTAACAGTTCTGGGAATCATAACGTGACCCTCACGCATCAACGAGAGGTTAATATCACAATTGGTGTTAAACATGTATCCTCCACGATCACGGGAGGTTGGTACGACACCTTACTTGATTATCTTACCATGTGATTTAACATTAGTGAACATGCTTCATGATGTCACTATATCATATTCAAACTTAACATTTCCCATATCATGGCATTCTTGAAATCATGACATTTTTAAAACCATGACATTTTAGAAAATATGGCATAATATGTAACATGTCATAGCACATCATCACATAGCATTACATAACATCATACAACATAGCATGTACATTTAAACATGTAAAGTAACTAGTATAGTTTAACATAATATATATGAAAATAGTATTTACTATTTTCATACTGTAGGTGAGGTTCGATACTTGCCTGATTCGTTATATTCCAGGCTTTGTCGTTTCCACCCTGATCTCAATTGCAGGTTACTTCCTGCTATTAGAAAGAACATAGGATAAAGATCCTATAAAACGTTGGTAACCTTTCCAGCATCATAGTTATATGTTCTCCTTACATACCTTGATCATTTATTAGGTTACTAATCGTAACCCTAGAGATTATGGTTAACCGTCTTGACCCATTAGATTACTTGAGGTAACCTTGGGTATTAAACCCGTATTAGATTGTTCTTATTATCGAGCCTAAGTTTTAGTAACTCGGGTATCCTTCCCGGTTACCATTCGTCATTGTCTTGTTAATATGTTTTGACTTTTAAAATCCAATTTGGAAAATTGGCTAGAAAATCTTTTGTTTTACTTCAAAATTCGTGGTTTTCAAAATAAGACTTTATAAAAATTATTGAAGATTGAAAACTGCTTTTAAAACAGTTTTGATAGTCAAAACAGGAGTGTTGATGCAAAAATACAGTTTTTCTGCATGTTTTTAGAAAATCCTGTGCAGGAATTCCTTGCTCTCTGCACAGTTTTCATAGTTCAGGTTGTATTTAAAAATCCAGATTGATTTTGAAAAACTTGTCTTCACAAAAGTTCTTGTCTTAAAAAATTCTAAAACTTTCGTGTTTTAAGAAAAACCCAGTTCTGCTTGGATTCTTGTCAGTTTTAATTTGAAATTTACTGGACGTGTAGACTAGGTCTGGGCAGATTAGCCTCGGATTTTCGTAAAAACGGAGGCCATTGGAGCCTCATTTTTCAAATCCATTCGCGTTGCCCTCTAGGAAAAACTGTTCTAAACAACTTTTGTGTTTTAATTTTTTCCAAACTCGGCCTCTAAAGGCCTCAAAATCTGATTTTCCCGAGACTGGCCAATTTTTACCCGAAATGGCAGTTTTCGGTTTCGATTTTTGTTTTACGTCCTAGACGTGGAATCTAGCTCGACCAGCCACCGCGGGAGCCCTAATACACACATGCAGCGGTTTTCTAACGTCCAATATTCACCATGCAAATTAAAATTCACATCATGCATTAACATATAAAACCTAATCATTCAAACAAACACCTATCATGCAAAAATAGAAACCACCAACCATAAATCCTAACTTAAATCAAGCACACAACCTAAATTTCTTAGCTAAGGCAGGGAGTTAATGTGAGCTTATGCTCAATACAACCAATGCTTAAATACATTTAAATTTCTCGAAATGAAATTTAAATGAAAAGCTTAGGGATCCAAGGAATTATACCTCAATTTGGTTCAAGGGTTTGGCTAGGATTTCTCGTTTTTCTCCTTGCCCCTTGTTCTAGCAAAACCGGCCCTATGGCTTGCTTGGCTCCAAACTTTTTCTCCACCACCCTTGCTCTAGATTTCCGGCCACTCCAACTCACAAAATCCGGTCACATCCAAGTTTCCTTCTCCTCCCTTTCTCTTCCTTCCACAACCGGCCTTGAGCCAAAAAATGGGTTCCAAAATTTTTTTCAACTTTTCGGCTTGCTTTCCAACAATAACCGACTAACACACTCTCTTTTTCACTTGATCTTGGATCGAATTTCTTCCTTTCCCTCTCCCTCAAGTTCGGTTTTGGTGGGTAAAAATTTTGGCAAAGTTTGGTTGCTTTTCTCTAATTTTTTGAATTATGGCTTCACCTATTTATAGAGGTGGGGAAAGTCTCGGAAATTGGAATTTGACCCAAAAAAATCAAGAAATCACACAATGGGGGGGGGGGTGTAGGTGGCCGGCCAAAGCCTTGTGGAACAAGGAAAAATTGTTCTAGAACAAGACACTTGTCATCTAATGCATGGTTCATGGAATTATGATGTCATAATTCCAAATAAGGATGATGTCATAAATATGATATCATCCTAAGGCCTTGTTTGGCTACTTTTGCTATTGTACAGTCCATTTTTAAGTTAACACAGGTATTTCCAATACTGGATTCACTTATACTCAGTATTGGTTTACCGAACTGCAGTCCAAAATTTATCTGTGTAAAAATGGACAGTATGAATTTTTCCTTATTTCCTAAAACCCTTCTGCTCTTTAATTCTACTTAATGTGCTTGTCTTTCTATGGTGGTTTTGAATCTTAAACATATTATTTTATCAGTAAAATCGGCCTATGCAGTATAATTCTATACTGCGGGCTATTTACCCTTACGGTCTTTTCTTAACTTTTTGGGGTCAATCTTTGGCTTTCTCGTCCACCATTTACTTTCTTGTCAACAGTTGACTTCCTTGCCAAGATTTGACTCCCGCGGTCAACAGTTGACTTTTCTGGTCAACCGTCGACGTTTTTGGTCAAACTTTGACCAACATAAAAATTTTGGCAATTTTGTTCCTTTTTGCCTAAAAGGTCGTTTGCTTGACTAAGCAATCATTACTGAGTCTTATAAAATCATAAAAACTCACAAAATATCATAAAAACCCTTAACCAGGCTCTTTCATAAATATCCTCAACGTACAGTTGAATTTTTTTACACAAAAATCATAACGATCGAAAAACTAGGTATTACAATCTACCCCCCTTAAAAAATTTTCGTCCTCGAAAATCAGAACAATTCGGGGTAGCTTTTCTTCATCTCGTCTTCGCGTTCCCATGTTGCCTCCTCAATCTCATGATTTCTCCATAGGACCTTAACTAAAGGTATAACCTTGTTCCTTAACACCTTTTCTTCTCGTGCTAAGATTTGAACCGGTTTCTCCTCATATGTCAGATTCTCGTGAACCTCAATTGGTTCGTGGTCTAGTACATGGGATGGATCCGAGATGTACTTCTTTAGCATTGACACATGAAATACATTGTGTACATATGCTAATTCTTGAGGCAAAGTCAACCTGTAGGCTACATTACCAATTCTTTCCAGTATTTCGAATGGCCCTATGTATCGTGGACTTAATTTCCCCTTCTTTCCAAATCTCATAACTCCCTTGAATGGAGCAATTTTGAGGAAAACCATGTCTCCTACTTGAAATTCTAGAGGCTTCTACGTTTGTCGGCATAGCTCTTTTGTCGACTAAAAGCAGTTTCCATCCGTCGGCGTATAAGTTTCACGGCCTCGGTGGTTTTTCGAACAAAATCTGTGGATACTAGTTCTTTTTCCCGTGTCTCGTACCAATGGACTGGAGATCTATACTTTCTTCCGTACAGAGCTTCGTAAGGAGCCATTCCAATTGAAGCTTGGAAACTGTTGTTGTACGAGAATTCAATCAAAGGAAGCTTCTTATCCCAAGTTCCTTTGAAATCCATCACAGACGCTCGCAACATGTCTTCCAGAGTCTGAATGGTCCTCTCGGATTGCCCGTCCGTTTGAGGATGAAAAGCTGTACTAAAGGTAAGCTTGGTACCCATGGCTTGATGTACACTTCTCCAGAACTTAGAAGTGAAACGACCATCATGATCAGAGATGATTGCCTTTGGGATCCCATGGTAACGTACAATCTGTGCAACATATAGTTCCGCCAGCTGTTCCACCGAAAAGCTAAGCTTGATGGCGATGAAGTGTGCAGACTTCGTCAAACGATCAACAATCACCCATATAGCATCATTGCCACTGGAAGTTCGGGGTAGACCAACTACAAAATCCATGGTCACTTGGTCCCATTTCCATTCTGGGATGGAAATTTTCTGCAACTCACCCCCCGGACGTTGGTGTTCTGCCTTCACCCTTTGACATGTAAGGCATTTGCTGACGAATGTAGCAACGTCATTCTTCATTCTAGGCCACCAAAAGCTTTCCTTCAAGTCTTGGTACATCTTTGTAGCTCCTGGATGGACGGAATACGGAGTCTCATGAGCCTCCTTCATAATTTGTTCCTTCAACTTGTCGTCGTTAGGAATGCATAATCTATTTTTCCGATAGAGTATGCCCTCATCCGATATGTTGAAGTCCGACTCCTTTCCTTCCAAGACCTCATCCCTTGTTCTGAGCAGCGAGGCATCTCCTTCTTGTCGCTCTTTCATACCATCTAAAATGGTAGGTTGGAAGGTTAGAGCAGCTAAGCTTCCTGTGATGAGCTCTATTCCGGCTCCCACTAGCTCCTTCTGAAGTGGTTCAATCAGCGACTGTATGGACATCAATGCGGAAGACGACTTCCGACTAAGGGCATCAGCTACTTTGTTAGCCTTCCCTGGATGGTAACGGATGTCTATGTCATAATCCTTCACCAATTCGAGCCATCTTCTTTGCCTCATGTTAAGCTCCTTTTGTGTGAAGATATACTTCAAACTCTGATGATCTGTGTAGACTTCACACTTACTGCCGTAAAGGTAGTGTCTCCAGATTTTGAGCGCAAATACTACCGCCGCAAGTTCCAAATCATGCGTCGGGTAGTTCTTCTCATGATCCTTTAGCTGGCGTGAAGCATAAGCGATCACCTTTCCATTTTGCATGAGCACGGCTCCCAATCCTATTTTAGAAGCATCGCTGTATATCACAAAGTTTCCTTCTTCCGTATTCGGAATTGTGAGAATCGGAGCACGAGTCAGCCTGTTTTTCAGCTCTTGGAAGTGCTCTTCACACTTTGCAGTCCATTCGTACTTCTTTCCTTTCCGTGTAAGTGCGGTGAGTGGCGCTGCAATCTTAGCAAATCCTTCAACGAAACGTCGGTAGTAGCCCGCCAAGCCGAGGAAACTACGTACTTCAGTGACGTTTTTCGGAGCTGGCCATTCACTTACTGCTTCAATCTTAGTCGGATCTACAGATATGCCGTTCTTGGATACCACATGTCCTAAGAAATGGACCTTTTCTAACCAAAATTCACACTTTGTGAATTTAGCGTAGAGCTGATTTTGCTTTAAAATCTGTAAAGTAATCCTTAAATGCTCCTCATGCTCCTCCTTTGATCTTGAATAAATCAAGATATCATCTATAAAGACGATAACAAACTTATCCAAGTAATCCTTGAATACTCGATTCATCAGGTCCATAAAGGCTGCTGGAGTATTTGTCAACCCGAATGGCATAACGAGGAACTCGTAGTGTCCATATCGTGTTCGAAAAGCTGTCTTGGGAACGTCTCCTTCCCTAATTCGAAGCTGGTGATATCCGGATCGTAGGTCAATCTTCGAGAAAATTGAAGCTCCTCTCAGCTGATCAAACAGATCGTCGATCCGAGGCAAGGGATACTTGTTCTTGATAGTTATCTTATTCAATTCCCGATAGTCAATGCACATCCTAAGAGTGTCGTCCTTCTTCTTGACGAACAAAACTGGAGCTCCCCATGGCGAGTAACTCTGACGAATGAATCCTCGACCCAGAAGCTCTTGTAACTGAATCTGCAGTTCCTTAAGTTCGGCAGGCGCCATCCTGTACGGAGCCTTGGATACTGGTGCTGATCCAGGAAGTAACTCAATCTCAAAGGAGATCTCTCGTTCTGGTGGCAGTCCTGGTAACTCTTCAGGAAAAACCTCTATAAATTCCTTGACTATCGGTACTTCTTCCGGCCTGCTCTCGGTCTCTTGCGTCTTGTCCACTATGTTGGCTAGAAATCCCTTACATCCTTCTGCCAACAATTTTCTAGCCTTTAACGCAGAAATGAACATTTTCGGCTGTTTTGGAGTCGATCCTCTAAAAATAAACTCCTCGTCTCCAACTGGCTTGAACGTGACCGTTCGTCGTGGACAGTCGATCACCACGTTATATTTCCCCAAGAAATCCATACCAGGATGACATCGTAGTCATATAGGTCTATGATGATCAGGTTGACATACATTTCCCTACCACATATAATTATTGGAACATGACGTATCCAATAATCAGACAACAGAATCTCCCCGGAGGGTAATGCAGTCCTAAATGTTTTTCCAATTCTATCACCTGCCCTACCTAGTTTCTTAGCGAATCTAGGTGATGTGAACGAATGCGTAGCTCCAGAATCAATTAACACATAGGCATCTTGTTGAGCAAAAGGAAGCTGACCTGTCACCACAGTAGAAGGTCCTGCTTGAACATCCTCCTTTGTATAGGCGTAAATACGTCCCTGAGGTTCCGGAGCTTCCAGCCTGCCTTGAGAGATTTCAGGTCCCTCGAGCTTCATCTGTGCAGCGTGAAGTTGAGATCCCTGTCCTCTCTGTTGATTCTGCGGGCTCTGGGGATTTAGATTGCAGTTTTTCGCATAGTGGCCTTCCCTGCCGCATAGAAAACAACGACCACTTCCAGCACGGCAGTCTCCCGGGTGCTTTTTCCCACATTTCTGACAAGTGGGATAACTGTTGCCATCAGGAGTATTTTTCTTCTGGGGTAAATTTTGTTGATTCCCCTGTCCTCCTGCATTCCACTTCCTTTTCTGCTGGCTGTTGCCGTACTGCCTGTTGTTGTTGTTCTGGCCCGTAGGTCCTCCTTGACCCTTCTGTTGCGGAGTTTGGCTTGGTCTTGCCTGAATCTGTTTAGCTTGGGCCTTCTCTTCCCTCTTTTCCTGGAAAAACTTAGCCCTTTGCTCCTTGTTCTGACCCACCCAATATTCAGCTCGAATTGCCCTGCTGACACATTCAGCAACAGTGAGTGGTGCATGGGGGCCACTGCTGATTACCACTGCTAAATCTGAGCGGAACATTCTCATCATTCTTCTAACTTTGTCCCTTTCAGAACTGATGAGGTGAGGGCAGAGACGGGCTAGCTGCTCAAACTTCCTAACAGCTTCGGCCACTGATAGATTTCCTTGGCGAAACTTGTCGAACTCGTCTTGTTGAGCCTCCATGACTTCAGTATTGAAATACATTCCCTTAAACTCCTCCACAAAGTCCTCCCATGTCATCTGAGTAACATCTCGCCGGATTTGAACTGTTTCCCACCAGAGGCGAGCATCTTTTCGTAACATATATGATGCACAAAGGACTTTCTCCTGATCGTTGAGTCTGAGGAAATTTAGGGCAACCTGGAGATCAATTAACCAGTTGTCAGCCTCGATTGGGTTTGTAGACCCCTCGAATTCCGGTGCCTTCATGCGCCGAAATCTGTCATAGAGTTCTTCTGGAGCTCGAACCAGAGGCGCTGGTGGCACAGCTGCAGGCGCAATAGGTACTTCAGGGGCTATGGGGTTCTCTGGGATCACCGGAACATCATCAGGAATTTCCGGTGCCACAGGCTGATTCACATATGCTGGTGGTACCCCAGCATCAGGAGGTCCTTGATTCTGTTGAGCTATCTGAGCTCTAAGTCCTCCTATCTCCTGCTGTTGTGCTAACATCATCTGCCTTAGCTCATTCAACTGAGCCGCGAGATCGATTTCTTGGGTTGGTACTCTTCTACGCTTTGGCGGCATGGTTCTGTACGGAAATAAGGAAATAAATTCAGCTTCTTGAAATCATGCCTTTTATATAGAACCATAATCTTCATTCCATATGAAAGCATAACATGAACATATCTAAATTCATCATGTTCTTGTTTGTATCTCCTTCACAACAGGAGTACATATAACATTTGGGGAAGATATAAAACTTTCCCATCATTTCCGTACGTCACCTAGTTGCCACTACCAAGCCAAGATACCACCCAACGTCATCCCTGTATCCAACATTCTCCAGCATGGCCGTTGAAGAAAGATGCTTACTATGCACATAAAATCTTAATTCTAATCGTAAGAAAATAGCATAACTTACTTGGGCCGTTGCAGAAGCGATGTGAGGCGAAGTGAAGTAGGCTGGCAGGATACCGCTCTGATACCAAACTGTGACGCCCCGACTTCCCAAGCCGGGTCGACACCATACTACTTGTACTTAACTTGCTTAAAAATTTGAGAATAATTTTTTTTTTTTTTTTTAAACATATTCTCATAAGTTATCTTGTAGAGAAAACTTGTCACTCATATATACCAAACTGAAAATACCTTCTCGTGTCTTCAAATTCTTTACATATAACAAAACATCATTTACTTTTATCATATTAACATATTTTCTGAAAAATTGGATGCGAAAAATTATGCGTAGTGGTATCCCACACCACCCTTCACCCGTCGCATCGTCCGCAAAGCCCATCACTTAAATTGCAGGCTTCTTACCTACAGTATGAAATATAAGAGTGAGCTTTCGCCCAGCAAGTACAAACATAATCTCACGAAATAATTCAAACATCTTAAAACACGTCCATCATCATGTAGCTTATGCATGAACCATTTATGATTGATTGAATGTCTTATGTTTCATTATAGACTCAATCCTTAACTTATCTTGTCTTAACATGTAGGCCCATAGTGTACGTACCGAAAGCGCGCAGCCTCCAGATAAAGCTAGGGTTTGCAAGGCCCTAACAGTTCTGGGAATCATAACGTGACCCTCACGCATCAACGAGAGGTTAATATCACAATTGGTGTTAAACATGTATCCTCCACGATCACGGGAGGTTGGTACGACACCTTACTTGATTATCTTACCATGTGATTTAACATTAGTGAACATGCTTCATGATGTCACTATATCATATTCAAACTTAACATTTCCCATATCATGGCATTCTTGAAATCATGACATTTTTAAAAACCATGACATTTTAGAAAACATGGCATAATATGTAACATGTCATAGCACATCATCGCATAGCATTACATAACATCATACAACATAGCATGTACATTTAAACATGTAAAGTAACTAGTATAGTTTAACATAATATATATGAAAATAGTATTTACTATTTTCATACTGTAGGTGAGGTTCGATACTTGCCTGATTCGTTATATTCCAGGCTTTGTCGTTTCCACCCTGATCTCAATTGCAGGTTACTTCCTGCTATTAGAAAGAACATAGGATAAGGATCCTATAAAACGTTGGTAACCTTTCCAGCATCATAGTTATATGTTCTCCTTACATACCTTGATCATTTATTAGGTTACTAATCGTAACCCTAGAGATTATGGTTAACCTTCTTGACCCATTAGATTACTTGAGGTAACCTTGGGTATTAAACCCGTATTAGATTATTCTTATTATCGAGCCTAAGTTTTAGTAACTCGGGTATCCTTCCCGGTTACCATTCGTCATTGTCTTGTTAATATGTTTTTGACTTTTAAATCCAATTTGGAAAATGGCTAGAAA
>CM046362.1:2973274-2996318 GCA_025413025.1 Ficus hispida
AAGAGGCAGCAAGTACCTTCAAAGAACTTATATCTTGGATTCTTGGGCTTGAATGGAGGTCAGACCAAGTCGAAAGCCAGAAACGTGTTTTTTATTTTTTATTTTTAAAGGAACAAGCGAATTATCTGGTGACCAAATAATGTGTTTTTGCAATGTTACTTAGGAGCAATAATAGACATAAAGAAGGTCCAAAAGAAACTGCGAGGACTAACCTCTCGTTCAAAACTTCTTATATAGGAAAAAAATTGATAAAGAAAAAAAAAAAAGAATATTCCAACAAAATGAAGGTGCCAACTTTTAATCATCGTGATGTGGAGGAGGTTGATCACTTGTCTATTCACGATGTTGGGCCCATTCCGTACACCACAGCTAAATATTCGAGTCTGACAACTGATAACTGTATTTTTATATCACTCTCTCTCTCTCTTCTTTTTCATTTTTTTTAACTTACAATTCCTTTCTGCAGGTTCATTAGGGCCGTTTGTCATATATACTCAATTTAAACTAAATTATACTTTTTTTATCATGTTTTTTTGTCTTTTTGAAAAAAATTTTTTGCCTTTTCTGAAAAAGTCAACAAAAATTATTATTCAAACTTTAAAATCTCAACTCAATCAAACTCAACTTATTCACCAAACACCCCATTAACCTTCTAGTAGTACCACAGTGTGCGAGGGAAAATTAAAGCTTCGTTTGGGTTTGGATCACGTATTTATATTTTTAAAAGAAATTTTTTTTTATTTTAAATTAAAAAATCCTTTTATTTTAAAAATAAAATGTTATTTAGATGTAGAAAAAAATTTCTTTTTAAAAATAAAAGTTATTTAGAATGAGTAAAAATAATACTGAGAATAATGCATAGTAAAAGAATTAAAAAAGATTCTTTGTCTTTTTCTTAAAATGTACTATTTGAAAGTAAGATAACTTTTCTTTTCTAAAATAAGAGAATGATAAAAAAGTTTAGACAAATATTTTTTTTTGTAAAAGTTTTCCAATTTTTAAAATTGGAAATAGGGTAAAAATCCACAGTAACTGTAGAAACCTTGACATCTTACCTTTAACATATTGTGTTTTTACCTCTAATTGAACTTGTGTGTAAAAAACGAAGAAGAAAATTATCGCGATACACCTTCACAGGGTTAACTGAGGATGACTCAGCTATTAACACATACATACATATACAATTATTTAAAGGCATCCATAATCTACTAATTAAGTACCCCCTAACACTACGAAATTTTTCCAAAAGACAGAAAAATTATGAAGTTTAATAAATAATAAAAAAACATCTCAAAGCAAGAAAAGAAAATGAAGATGATTAAACTCTCTCATACTCTTGACCCAAAAAAAAATCATCTTTTATGTTTTATACTTATTCGTCAATGTACATCCAAGATAGCTACAGAAAGTACTCTCAATATATGACGGTCAAAAATGTATCAAGTGTCATCAGATCATTAACAGTGGCAATGCTTGACGAATAGAAAAATAAACCGAAATGAAAATTAATTAGAGGCAAATATAACACAGAAATAGAGGCAAATATTTAAGTCTTGGTCAAGACTCAAGATAATAAATTTGCGAACTTTGTACGACGTGGTTGAAAATTTGCCACAAAAATTAAGTGATGTCACAAGAATGACGTCACTTAAGTGATGCATAGTGCTTGGTAATTTTAGTATCCCAGCAGACTAGCTTACACGATAGCCCTATCGTCATCGTCATGACGGCTATCTCCTTATCCGTCCACTCATGAAATAAAAATACTCTCCATTTATACTCATCTTGTAATCTATATAAATTGATTCAAATTAAAAGGATTTTCCCAGTCATGGATTCAAGATACTCACAGAATATTCTGATAATCTGATTATCTATTTTTATTATATAAAAATTAAAAAAAATCCATATAAGAATTTGAAGTTAAAATAAATCAAAATCATAATATTTAATCTTTCACATATTAAATATGTTAAAATTTAATACTTAAAATTATATACATTATAAAACATAAAATATATAATACCTTAAATAAAAATTATACCCTAAATATTAAAAACCTTAAAATATATAATACCATGAATAATCTTTCATATAATTAATCGGGAAAGGTAAACGGGGAATGGGGTCTACCCTGTAACTAGTAACAAGTTAAAATTTTAACATGTTTATAATCTAAACTTTTATTTTATTTTATTTTTTTTACTAGAAATAACCTGAATTTATTTAGATTGACCTTTTTCCCTCTCATTTACCGCAGGTCCTTGAGGTAATCTTTTGGTACTCCAAATCTGTTAGTTTGTCATTTGCTGTAAGGGATAATGTTTTTTGTTTTTTATTTTAATTTTCATGGCATAAATCTTTCCAAAATGTGTAAATATGGCACTTCAATGCAGCCTTTCGAATCTTTTGTGCCTATATCGAGTACATTGCTCTTGATTCATGTATGTGAACGAAATGCTAATATTCACCCTTCGTATGGAAACTTTTTACACTTGCTTCTTAGACCTTCTTTAATATATATATATTATATATATATATATATCCATATCCATGTCAATACTATACTTATCATCTTAATTAATTATCCTATTTTGTGTTTTAATGTAAAATGTTAACACTATTTTTACTTTTTGACATCATTACTAGTTTTGAAACTCAAAAAGCAAACTTTTATTATTTAATAATTTAAAAATAAAAATACATTAATAATTAAATGAAAAAATCAAGATACCAATCAAATATGAATCAAATATTAAATTAATTAGGATTAGTTATATTTTATGATAAATTTGTATCAAATTTAATATATGATAATTTTAATACTAAAGATAATATTTTATTAGAGAACACTACGGGTCCGATGAATGAGTTTGAGTTAAAATTTTAAGTTTAAGTTAAAAATTTTAAATTTGAATTGAAAATTTTTATTAAATTTTTGAAAAAACAAAAACTTTTTTACAAGAAGATAAAAATAAAAATAAAAATATATAATTTATTTAAAACAAAATGGTGTTTCAAATAAAATATAAATTTAACGCGTTTGAAAGTGTGAAAATGACAGAAAAATGAATGAAAAACTATGTCGTCTTAAAGTTGTTAATATCTCATAACACTCTAAAAATAAGAGATAGCTCATAATCTAGCTGGCTCTTCATAAATACTTGTACCTAGATGTGTCACGAAATTGGACAAATTATGGCAACAGAAACCTCAGAAGCATTTTCACGTTTTGAAAAGCAAGTGAACAGGTGGTAGGAAATTTCAAAGATATGAATGACGGTAAAAAAAACAGGAAAGATAAAAAGAGACAATTATCGAAGTCTTGGTCAAGATGTAATTGTGCATGTGTAAGCTAGAATTTTCATCCCAGATCAGAGATAAATGATGATGGCCCACTTTCTTCAAGAGACATATAAAACAACATTAAGAAATTATAGTAAATAATATTTTTTTCAAAAATAATTAAAATAAATAAATAACTTTTAAAAATATTTAAAATAAATAATAAATTATCAAGTAAATGAAAAATTTATTATGTAAATAATACAAGACACAAATAAATCATTTATTTGATAAGTATTTTATTTACATTAAATAATTTAAAACTATATTAATTACTTAATTACTTTCTACAAACTGCTATTTAGTTTTTTCTCCTTGAAATCATGAATAACTAGATGGAAAGTAAGATGTATTACTAACAAAGAAAAATCCAAACTTCTTAGGAAGTTTTTTTTTTTTTTTTTTTTTAAATAACTAAATTATATGTTACATATAGTTGACTAAAATTCGGTTAATTTCAACTTGGTCCCTGAAAAATAAGGGAAATTTCACTGGAGCAATCTTGGGAAGAGAAGAAAGAAATGCATCCTTCTTCACCGTATACCAATTCATTATTTGTATTTATTTAGTTAGTTGTAGTAGATAGGCTCTATGTACGGTCACTTTTACGTACATTATTGATTTCTATTAACTTCAGTATAATCACGTCAATGTCTTATATAACCCACCACAAAAATTCCTCTTAATTACTTTCAACAACTTTTGTTATGAAATTGGACAGCTCATTGCAACAGAAACCTAAAAAGCAAGTTCATGTTTTAAATGTGACATAGACATACTTTTAGTTATAGATCAAATCGTTCAAAAATAAATCAAACGGGTTTCAATCGATGATGAACAATAGAGATTCCAATCATAGAAGCTCCAATTTTTTCCTCTGAAAATTATAAAAATAAATAAAACAATTACTTTTTATCACTAGAAAATGACACTAGAGTAGCCCGACGATGATCAATTTGAATAACATCACTATATCACAATTAACTTAATTCCACCCTTCGCAAGTTACAAACTGGAAACCTTGATGCAAGCAAATGTTAGTTGCATTTTTTTCCGGGTGAACACATATGACCAAATTATAATTATGATTAAAAAAAAAAAAATCCAAAATCAACTTTATTTTAAAAAGTGAAAAAAAATAAAAACGAAAATTGATCATGTTGTCTTGACAAAAGTATAACCTTAATTCTAATTGAAGAAACTAAAAAAAAATCCTATTAAAAAGGCCTTATTTAAATCAGTTACCCAAAAAGATTTTTTTCCTAAAAAAATATCTCATTTACCTAAAGATTTTGTCCTAAAAACTGATCATATATGTTTTATTATTTGTTGCTGAATTTTTATTTATTTATTTATTTATTATTGTATATTTGCTATCAATATCAGATTGATGAAGTCAATATTCTATGTTATTATATTAGGTGAAGATGTTTTTTTTTTTTTTTTTTAATGATGCGGTCAATATGATAGTGATTGTGATAATACCTATAATATGCAATATAAAGTTTTTCTATAAAATAATACGCTTATTGTTATATAAGTCGTGACCATATTGTTGTTAATTAGAAATATACAATATAATATTAAGATCCTCATATTATAAATATCGTATGTCAAAACATAATCATCGAAATGACAAAATCATTTTCGTTATGACAATATTATTATTTCCACCATATCAAAACATTAATTGATAAAAATATATATGGTTATTATTATCACAATGACCACAAAAATCTGGATATGTGTTTATATAAAAGGTTGAATCTTGATATATATAAAAACGTGGAATCCGGTTATGTAACAAAAAAAAAAATCTATAAAAAGACAATCCGCATAATAAAAAACATATTAGAGTGTAAAGTATTAATATCGTAGATTTTTAAAAATCTGTTAGAATTCGTAAATAAATTTGTTTTTAAGCATTTTTAAAAAGGAGGTTCAAAAATGACTATTTGATATAAAAGGGTGTTTGACATTTACATTCAACTCAAACTAAACTGTACTTTTTTTATCATATTTTTTATCTTTTTCTGAAAATTTTTTTTGTCTTTTCTGAAAAAATCAACAAAAATTACTATTCAAATTTAAAAATCTGAACTTAACTCAAACTCAACTCATTCATCAAACACCTCCTAAAATACTTCTTTTTTTCTCGACACATTGCTCTACATCTAGTTTAAGAGTTGTCAACCAATCTGGTTTGTTCGTACCAAACTCATTTATTTTTGTCTATCAGTACTTTAGATCGACATGAAATCATGCTAAGCGTGCCGGGCTCGTTTTTTAGATATCTAGCTGATCAATCCTGGCTCACAGTCCATTCATATTCATGTTGTGGGCTTTAACGTACTCATGCCATTAATAATTTCCTTAATGAAAAATAAAAAAAACAAATATATTAGTACTGAACACACTAAAAACATTAGTTTGAAGGGGGAAAAAAAACAAGAAACAAAGAAACAAAGCAAGTTATATAGAATAAACTACGATATAAATACTTATTAAGTAAAAGCTTAAACAAAATTAAGGCTTAATAAGAAAAAAATATTAAAAAAAGAGTAAAATTCTGATAAGAAAATTATAAAAAAATACACAAAAATAGTATAGTGTTTTTGCGCTATCTTCATGTTGCTTAACGTGTCCATGCTTGTGGATTTATGCCAATGTGGGAAGAGAATAAGGAAAAAAAATATCCTTCCTGTTGCACCAATTCATTCGACTTTGTATTGACTTAATAGCGGGTAGCAAGTAGATAAGCTCTAAGTTAATATCACGTACATTAATATTAT
This sequence comes from Ficus hispida, assembly GCA_025413025.1. Lineage (NCBI taxonomy): Eukaryota > Viridiplantae > Streptophyta > Magnoliopsida > Rosales > Moraceae > Ficus > Ficus hispida. The sequence goes on from CM046362.1 coordinate 2,979,412, forward strand.
TTTCACTTGTCTATTATTATTGCTTTGATCTATTAGCTTCATCTATGGTTTAAATTACTGCACCTACTTTTGTCATGAATTTGGATAGCACATGGCAACAGAAACCTAAGAAGCAGATTTATGTTTTAAACTAAGGATAAAGTGAATTGGTCAAAAAAAATTTCAAAGATATGAGGTCATATCAAACAGGAAAAATAAAAAGAGTCAAATATCAAAGTCTTGTCAAGATGATAAATTTGCGCGCTTAACTTGTAGACGAGAGATATGTGACGACCCGCCTTGTACCGGCCGTCACTACTTGACTTAACTTACTTGAACTTAAACTTGTTTATCCCATTTTTCTTTTTTCATGAAAATAGTGGGGATTATTTTTTTTATTTTATTTTATAATAACGGAAGCATTATACTTAGAAAATATTTACATACACTCATACACAAATAAAATAACTGTCTGTTTTCTCAAAATAGATATGTAAATTAAATCCTTTTGAGTTGTGAATCCCACCCCGTTCATCATTTCACAGCCGCCAACTTTACCCACCACCATGCAGTCAATTCAAGACAGGCTGTTTACCTACAGCATAAACTTCAAACAATGAGCGAAAGCTCAGCAAGTACAACTCCTATACCGCGAACCAATTACATGAAACATACATAACTTTTTTCATGACATCTTAAACATGAAAACATGAACATGGCATCATATCATCTTAAACATGAAAACATAACATGGCATCATATCATCTTAAACATGAAAACATAAACATGGCATCATATCATCGATTTCTTCATCTTAAACATGACATTCTGTCGTGAAATGCATGAACCGTTTATGTCCAATTATGCTTGCTTTCTTGTATCACACTTTATCTTGTTGATTTTACTTGTGGGCCCGTTAACTTGATGTGCATGAACCCGGCGCGCAGCTTAAGGAGATTACCCAAGCTTTCGACCCGATCGTCATCAGGGGGCACAACACTGGCTCTTGTGGCCTTTTCTCAAACGTTCTGTTTGTAGGTCTTTCTTGACATCTTTTCACTTGATAGATTAGTGAGCATACTTATATAATTCTCCTAATCTCATGTTTTATCAATGCATGGACAGTCGTACTTTTTCATGTAAGCATAATAACAATACTTGAAACATTCATCATACAATAAGCATATTGCAACCATCGAGCAAATCATCAATTAACACTTAAACAGTGTAAAGTAAACATGTTAAGTAAACATACAACTCTAGCCTATGCTGTAGGCGGCGTTATACTTACTTTGTCTTCGTTGTTTGCGTGATCGAATTTCCTTTCCCGAGCACGCTCGCAGATCACCTCCTGCCCATGGACGTTTACACGTGAGGTCTCTATTCTAAGATCGTTTAATGTCGGATTAAACCAACATATATATTTTTCGGTTATAAGACCCTCTTCTAACACAAGCGAAGGGGTCACACGGCGTAACCCATAATGGAAATATTAATTAAGGGTTCATGTAGAGAATCATAATCTTAACTTAAACCTCAATCCGCATGATTAACTCTGGGCTTGGGCAAGGCCCTAGTAACTCGAAATAATTTTCCGGCTACTAACGCAGTATCTTATTCATTTTAAATCTTGAAAACCTTGAACTTGCTTAAAATATCATTTTCTTGTTTATTTAAGTAAGTTTGGTGAATAGCACCCAAACTTGTCTTGAAAATTACAAAACACTTGAAAACATTTCTATAAAACATTTGGAGATCGAAAACCACCTTTGGAACGGTTTTCGGGTTTGAAAATGATGTTTGCAAGTTAGAAAAACGTTTTTCCTAGTCGTTGGTCTAGAAAATCCCGTGCATGAGATTTTGCTCACTGCACGGATTTTGTTTGAAAATTCATAACTTAAAATATAAAACGAATTTGGAAACGATTTCTTCACGAAATTTATAGCTAACAAAAAGATCTAAAACTTTCATGTTTTGAACATTTTCTGATTCTGGCTCAGTTGATACCAGTTTTTGTTTGAACACATGTGAATCGTTGGAACCTGGTCACCCTGACCAGTTCTCGGTTTTTCTTCAAAACAAGGGTCACTGAAGCCTTATTTTTAAAATTGTCCATGTTGCCCCCTAGGAAATACCCTAACGAACAACTTTCGTGTTTTAAGTTTTTACCCATTCGGCCTATAAGGACCTGTAAGTCCTACTTTTCCGAGCTGCCGGGTGTTGGACCCGAGAGCAGTTTTGGTGTTAGTCCAAATTTTACGTCCCTATGCGTCGCTCTAGCTCGGCCGCCCAATGCGGGAACTAATAACACATGCACGTCTTCTAACGTCCCTCATACACATAAAATTTTAAATCCCATGCTTTCGGATTCAACTCAAGGCCGAAACCCCTTGGTCCACGGTTTTGAGAGAGAAACATACATACAACAAAACTCAACCATAACATCATACAATCCCTAGAACATGCATCTAGAAATTTGATAAACATAATAGAGACATGAAACCCTTAAATAGAAACCCTAGCATGCATCTCTAGCACACAAAATCATAGAGCATAACTCCAACCAAACATGCAAAATAATCACCTCATAAACCTAAATCAAGCATAAAAATATAACCTAAGCTATTTAGGGCTAAAACCGAAAATTATGAGCTTAAGCTCTTACAACTTTTGTGCTTGAAATACATAGTAAAACCCTTGAGAAAATGAACCAAAAATTTGAACCAAGAACTAGGGTGAAGTTCGGATTTTTACCTCAAAATCCGGGGTGTCACTAGCTTGATCCTAGTTGAGATTAGCCTCCAATGTGCACGGTTTGGACTTCAACAATGGTCACAAAAATTTTGTTAACTTCCTCCCCCAACCAACCTTAGAAAAGAGAAGAAAATGCCCAAAAAATCTTACCTTAAGATTCCTTGAATCTCCTTAGGTAGCAACTCACAAAAAGGGTGGTTTCTCTTGGATCTAGTTCACACCTTCATACAACCCTTGCTTCTAGCCAAAACCCGAAATTTTTTCTTGGATTTTCTCAGCTCCCAAACACTCGGTAAGGTGGGAAAGAGAGGGGAAAAATTTTGAACAACTTTCTCCTTTGATCTCACAAGAAACCGAAGGCCTTTTAGGGGTTTCTTCACAACTTTTTGGCTTGAACTCTCTTGGTTTCTTAGCTCTCTCTCTCTCTCTCTCTCTCTCGGATTTTTCTTGGAGGGAAATGCCAATTGGTATGGCTGATAATGGGTTAAGGGCTGCTGAATTTTTGGGGTTTGAAATCCCTAGACATAGTGCCTCTAGCTAGGGAAATCCTAGGCTTTCTTTTCCAAGGAAAATTGGTTCAAATCTTGCCAATTGATATGGCTGATAATGGGTTAAGGGCTGCTGAATTTTTGGGGTTTGAAATCCCTGGAAATAGTGCCTCTAGCTAGGGAAAATCCTAGGCTTTCTTTTCCAAGGTAAATTTGGTTCAAATCTTGCTATTTAGTCCTCCAATTTTTGCAAGCTATTGCCCAAAGGGGCTTGAGTGGCCGGCTGCTAAGGGGAAGGAGTGGGGGAGTGGTTGACAACTCATGGATGAGGTGTCACAAGCTCATTGGTCCATGTGTGTGGAGGGTTAAGTCCTAACTTAGCTTAATTGTGATGTAATTAAGCTTAAAGGCTTGTTTGGTTCAATCTTTTTGAAAAATTGTGTAATTTCAACACATTGCAATAAATTTTAATACTGAGTTGCTTAAATACTCAGTATCGAAAATTATATTGCATTAAAATTTTCGATCTGTGAAAAACTCGATCGGAAAATCTTTTCTCATAAATTTCCGAATCCTTCGCCCTGAACTCTAACTTAGTATGCTTGATTTTTCTAAGGTGATTTCAATTCTTATTCAAACTCATCTTGATCACGAAATGAGTTTTTAGCAGAAATCTCACTTATACTGAGATCTTAAAAAAAAATATTCTTGTTTGACGTTTTCGACCGTTTTGGTCTAACTGACTTATTGGTCAACGTCAACTTGTCTTGAAATGTGCAATTACGACCTCCTTCACTCAAAAAGGTCTTTTGTGAGTTCATGCAATTTTTTTTTGAGTCTTAATAAATCTTAAGAACTCGTTTAACAAATTAAGTTCTAAAACGAACTTCCTCATGAAATACCGATTACGGTAAATATTTACACGAAATTTCTATAAAATATGAGCCGAAGAAATTCGGGTGTTACAATCTACCCCCCTTAAAAATTTTCGTCCTCGAAAATCAGAACAATTCGGGGTAGTTTCTTCTCATGTCGCTCTCGACTTCCCATGTCGCTTCTTCAACCGCATGATTCTTCCACAAAACCTTGACCATAGGAATCGTTCGGTTCCTCAGGACCTTATCTTCCCTATCGAGGATTCTGACAGGCTTCTCCTCGTATGTCATATCGGTCTGAACCTCTACCGGCTCCTGATGAAGTATGTGGGAAGGGTCCGAGATATACTTTTTGAGCATTGAAACGTGGAAAGTGTCGTGCACTGCTGATAGCTCTGGCAGTAAAGCGAGTCTGTACGCGACCTTTCCAACCCTTTCCAGGATCTCGAACGGTCCTGTGTAGCGCGGGCTCAACTTTCCTTTCTTACCGAACCTCATTACTCCCTTCATCGGAGCAATCTTTATGAAGACTGTGTCCCCAGCTTGAAATTCCAAAGGTCTGCGACGCTTATCAGCGTAACTTTTCTGTCGACTGAAAGCAATGTCGAGCCTTCGTTTGATTTTCTGGATATCCTCGGAGGTCTTTCTGATGAAGTCTGTCTTTTGTAGCTGCTTCTGGCCGACTTCTTGCCAATTAATTGGCGATCTGCACTTTCTCCCATACAACGCTTCGAACGGTGCCACGTCAATCGAAGAGTGATAGCTGTTGTTGTACGAGAATTCGATCAACGGAAGCTTCTGATCCCAATTTCCTTTGAAGTCCAAGACACACGATCGCAGCATATCTTCAAGTGTCTGGATAGTTCTTTCCGATTGACCATCGGTTTGGGGGTGAAATGCAGTACTGAACTTCAATCTCGACCCCATTGCCATATGAACACTGGTCCAGAAACGCGAAGTAAAACGCCCATCACGGTCGGATATGATCGATCTTGGCACTCCGTGCAACTTGACGACTTGATTTACGTAGAGTTCGGCCAATTTTTCTACTGAAAAGGTGGCTTTGATGGCGATAAAATGGGCTGATTTGGTCAATCTATCGACAATGACCCAAATCGTATCATTCCCACTTGTCGTCCTTGGCAATCCTACTACGAAATCCATCGTAATCTGCTCCCATTTCCATTCTGGGAGTTCAATTTTCTGTAGTTCGCCTCCGGGATGTCGGTGCTCTGCCTTAACTTTCTGACAAGTTAAGCAAGTTGATACGAATTCTGCCACGTCATTCTTCATGTTGGGCCACCAGTACGTCTCCTTGAGGTCCTTGTACATCTTGGTAGCTCCTGGATGTACAGAATATGGCGTCTGGTGTGCCTCTTTTAGGATTTGTTCCTTTAAATCCTTCACTTTTGGAACCCAAATCCGTCTCTTGAAGTGGATTATTCCGTCTGCAGAAGTCGTAAAATCTTTGCTGTCCTGATCAGCAAGTCGCGCCTTTCTCAACGAAGAATCTTCTCCCTGATGCGCCTTGATTCTGTCCAGCGAATCTGAGTGAAGAGTCAGTGAATCCAATCTCCCGGTGATTATTTCCAGTTGATAATTACTGATCTCTTTCTGCAATGCCTTGGGAAGTGCTTCAATGGACATCAGTGCGCCTGACCGAACAAGAGAAAGTACTCTGTGCATCCTTTGCGCTGAAAAAGGACGCGAGGCACTGGTGGATAACAGTGCAGATGAGAAGAAATGTGCTGACTATGTCCTGGCAAGACTTCGTGGACGAGTTCAGGGCTATGTACTACAACAAAGAAGTCCTGGCTGCCCAGCAGGACGAACTCACTAGTTTCACTCAAGGATCCATGACAGTGATGGAAGCTGTCAAGAAGTTCGAGCAATTGGCCCGGTTGTGCCCGAACTTAATTACCAGTGAAACTGAGAAAGTGCAGTTGATGATGAAGATGTTCCGCACGGATATTGCCCATCAAGTGAGTGCTGGAGACAGTTCCCCTGTAACAGTGTCGGACTGTATTGAGAGAGCCCTGAGAGCCGAGTATTGGATCAACAGAGATAAGGAGGCCAGAGCCCAATTTTACAAGTCCAAGAAAGAAGAAAAAGCTCTAGTCAAGACGAACCAATCTCGTCAATCCACGGAAGCTAAGCCACAAGCCCAGGTCAGCTTTCTATCGCCACCTATGATGTAATTGCCCTATTTGATTCTGGCGCTACCCACTCGTTCATATCGATGGAGTTCGCTCAGAAGTTAAGCAGAGTCGGGAGTAGAGTAGAGCAAACCTTTTCAGCATCTTTGCCATCGGGAGAAGTTTTGTGGTCCAGCTTTTGGATCCGAAATGTTCCTATTAGGATCAATGGCAGAGAATTACTCGCAGATCTCATCGCAATCAGGTTGCACGATTTCGATGTGATCTTGGGGATGGACTTCTTAGGCCGTCACAACGCAAGGATCGACTGTCGAAAGCGTAACGTCACGTTCAGCCCCTGCGACGATGAGGATTTCAGTTTTCAAGGACAGTCCCGACGTTCCTCCACAAAGCTCATCTCCACAATGAAAGCTTGGAAAATGATAGCCAATGGATGCCAGGGTTATCTGGGCTTGGGCAAGGCCCTAGTAACTCGAAATAATTTTCCGGCTACTAACGCAGTATCTTATTCATTTTAAATCTTGAAAACCTTGAACTTGCTTAAAATATCATTTTCTTGTTTATTTAAGTAAGTTTGGTGAATAGCACCCAAACTTGTCTTGAAAATTACAAAACACTTGAAAACATTTCTATAAAACATTTGGAGATCGAAAACCGCCTTTGGAACGGTTTTCGGGTTTGAAAATGATGTTTGCAAGTTAGAAAAACGTTTTTCCTAGTCGTTGGTCTAGAAAATCCCGTGCATGAGATTTTGCTCACTGCACGGATTTTGTTTGAAAATTCATAACTTAAAATATAAAATGAATTTGGAAACGCTTTCTTCACAAAATTTATAGCTAACAAAAAGATCTAAAACTTTCATGTTTTGAACATTTTCTGATTCTGGCTCAGTTGATACCAGTTTTTGTTTGAACACATGTGAATCGTTGGAACCTGGTCACCCTGACCAGTTCTCGGTTTTTCTTCAAAACAAGGGTCACTGAAGCCTTATTTTTAAAATCTGTCCACGTTGCCCCCTAGGAAATACCCTAACGAACAACTTTCGTGTTTTAAGTTTTTACCCATTCGGCCTCTAAGGATCTGTAAGTCCTACTTTTCCGAGCTGCCAGGTGTTGGACCCGAGAGCAGTTTTGGTGTTAGTCCAAATTTTACGTCCCTATGCGTCGCTCTAGCTCGACCGCCCAATGCGGGACCTAATAACACATGCACGTCTTCTAACGTCCCTCATACACATAAAATTTTAAATCCCATGCTTTCGGATTCAACTCAAGGCCGAGACCCCTTGGTCCACGGTTTTGAGAGAGAAACATACATACAACAAAACTCAACCATAACATCATACAATCCCTAGAACATGCATCTAGAAATTTGATAAACATAATAGAGACATGAAACCCTTAAATAGAAACCCTAGCATGCATCTCTAGCACACAAAATCATAGAGCATAACTCCAACTAAACATGCAAAATAATCACCTCATAAACCTAAATCAAGCATAAAAATATAACCTAAGCTATTTAGGGCTAAAACCGAAAATTATGAGCTTAAGCTCTTACAACTTTTGTGCTTGAAATACATAGTAAAACCCTTGAGAAAATGAACCAAAAATTTGAATCAAGAACTAGGGTGAAGTTCGGATTTTTACCTCAAAAATCCGGGGTGTCACTAGCTTGATCCTAGTTGAGATTAGCCTCCAATGTGCACGGTTTGGACTTCAACAATGGTCACAAAAATTTTGTTAACTTCCTCCCCCAACCAACCTTAGAAAAGAGAAGAAAATGCCCAAAAAATCTTAACTTAAGATTCCTTGAATCTCCTTAGGTAGCAACTCACAAAAAGGGTGGTTTCTCTTGGATCTAGTTCACACCTTCGTACAACCCTTGCTTCTAGCCAAAACCCGAAATTTTTTCTTGGATTTTCTCAGCTCCCAAACACTCGGTAAGGTGGGAAAGAGAGGGGAAAAATTTTGAACAACTTTCTCCTTTGATCTCACAAGAAAACCGAAGGCCTTTTAGGGGTTTCTTCACAACTTTTTGGCTTGAACTCTCTTGGTTTCTTAGCTCTCTCTCTCTCTCTCTCTCTCTCGGATTTTTCTTGGAGGGAAATGCCAATTGGTATGGCTGATAATGGGTTAAGGGCTGCTGAATTTTTGGGGTTTGAAATCCCTAGACATAGTGCCTCTAGCTAGGGAAATCCTAGGCTTTCTTTTCCAAGGAAAATTGGTTCAAATCTTGCCAATTGATATGGCTGATAATGGGTTAAGGGCTGCTGAATTTTTGGGGTTTGAAATCCCTGGAAATAGTGCCTTTAGCTAGGGAAAATCCTAGGCTTTCTTTTCCAAGGTAAATTAGGTTCAAATCTTGCTATTTAATCCTCCAATTTTTGCAAGCTATTGCCCAAAGGGGCTTGAGTGGCCGGCTGCTAAGGTGAAGGAGTGGGGGAGTGGTTGACAACTCATGGATGAGGTGTCACAATGTAATACCTAGTTTTTCGATCGTTATGATTTTTGTGTAAAAAAATTCAACTGTACGTTGAGGATATTTATGAAAGAGCCCGGTTAAGGGTTTTTATGATATTTTGTGAGTTTTTATGATTTTATAAGACTCAATAATGATTGATTAGTCAAGCAAACGACCTTTTAGGCAAAAAGGAACAAAATTGCCAAAATTTTTATGTTGGTCAAAGTTTGACCAAAAACGTCGACGGTTGACCAGAAAAGTCAACTGTTGACCGCGGGAGTCAAATCTTGGCAAGGAAGTCAACTGTTGACAAGAAAGTAAATGGTGGACGAGAAAGCCAAAGATTGACCCCAAAAAGTTAAGAAAAGACCGTAAGGGTAAATAGCCCGCAGTATAGAATTATACTGCATAGGCCGATTTTACTGATAAAATAATATGTTTAAGATTCAAAACCACCATAGAAAGACAAGCACATTAAGTAGAATTAAAGAGCAGAAGGGTTTTAGGAAATAAGGAAAAATTCATACTGTCCATTTTTACACAGATAAATTTTGGACTGCAGTTCGGTAAACCAATACTGAGTATAAGTGAATCCAGTATTGGAAATACCTGTGTTAACTTAAAAATGGACTGTACAATAGCAAAAGTAGCCAAACAAGGCCTTAGGATGATATCATATTTATGACATCATCCTTATTTGGAATTATGACATCATAATTCCATGAACCATGCATTAGATGACAAGTGTCTTGTTCTAGAACAATTTTTCCTTGTTCCACAAGGCTTTGGCCGGCCACCTACACCCCCCCCCCCCATTGTGTGATTTCTTGATTTTTTTGGGGTCAAATTCCAATTTCCGAGACTTTCCCCACCTCTATAAATAGGTGAAGCCATAATTCAAAAAATTAGAGAAAAGCAACCAAACTTTGCCAAAATTTTTACCCACCAAAACCGAACTTGAGGGAGACGGAAAGGAAGAAATTCGATCCAAGATCAAGTGAAAAAGAGAGTGTGTTAGTCGGTTATTGTTGGAAAGCAAGGCCGGTTGTGGAAGGAAGAGAAAGGGAGGAGAAGGAAACTTGGATGTGACCGGATTTTGTGAGTTGGAGTGGCCGGAAATCTAGAGCAAGGGTGGTGGAGAAAAAGTTTGGAGCCAAGCAAGCCATAGGGCCGGTTTTGCTAGAACAAGGGGCAAGGAGAAAAACGAGAAATCCTAGCCAAACCCTTGAACCAAATTGAGGTATAATTCCTTGGATCCCTAAGCTTTTCATTTAATTTCATTTCGAGAAATTTAAATGTATTTAAGCATTGGTTGTATTGAGCATAAGCTCACATTAACTCCCTGCCTTAGCTAAGAAATTTAGGTTGTGTGCTTGATTTAAGTTAGGATTTATGGTTGGTGGTTTCCATTTTTGCATGATAGGTGTTTGTTTGAATGATTAGGTTTTATATGTTAATGCATGATGTGAATTTTAATTTGCATGGTGAATATTGGACGTTAGAAAACCGCTGCATGTGTGTATTAGGGCTCCCGCGGTGGCTGGTCGAGCTAGATTCCACGTCTAGGACGTAAAACAAAAATCGAAACCGAAAACTGCCATTTCGGGTAGAAATTGGCCAGTCTCGGGAAAATCAGATTTTGAGGCCTTTAGAGGCCGAGTTTGGAAAAAATTAAAACACAAAAGTTGTTTAGAACAGTTTTTCCTAGAGGGAAACGCGAATGGATTTGAAAAATGAGGCTCCAATGGCCTCCGTTTTTATGAAAATCCGAGGCTAATCTGCCCAGACCTAGTCTACACGTCCAGTAAGATTCAAATTAAAACTGACAAGAATCCAAGCAGAACTGGGTTTTTCTTAAAACACGAAAGTTTTAGAATTTTTCAAGAGGAAGAACTTTCGTGAAGACAAGTTTTTCAAAATCAATCTGAATTTTTAAATACAACCTGAACTATGAAAACTGTGCAGAGAGCAAGGAATTCCTGCACAGGATTTTCTAAAAACATGCAGAAAAACTGTATTTTTGCATCAACACTCCTGTTTTGACTATCAAAACTGTTTTAAAAGCAGTTTTCAATCTTCAATAATTTTTATAAAGTCTTATTTTGAAAACCACGAATTTTGAAGTAAAACAAAAGATTTTCTAGCCAATTTTCCAAATTGGATTTTAAAAGTCAAAACATATTAACAAGACAATGACGAATGGTAACCGGGAAGGATACCCGAGTTACTAAAACTTAGGCTCGATAATAAGAACAATCTAATACGGGTTTAATACCCAAGGTTACCTCAAGTAATCTAATGGGTCAAGACGGTTAACCATAATCTCTAGGGTTACGATTAGTAACCTAATAAATGATCAAGGTATGTAAGGAGAACATATAACTATGATGCTGGAAAGGTTACCAACGTTTTATAGGATCCTTATCCTATGTTCTTTCTAATAGCAGGAAGTAACCTGCAATTGAGATCAGGGTGGAAACGACAAAGCCTGGAATATAACGAATCAGGCAAGTATCGAACCTCACCTACAGTATGAAAATAGTAAATACTATTTTCATATATATTATGTTAAACTATACTAGTTACTTTACATGTTTAAATGTACATGCTATGTTGTATGATGTTATGTAATGCTATGCGATGATGTGCTATGACATGTTACATATTATGCCATGTTTTCTAAAATGTCATGGTTTTAAAAATGTCATGATTTCAAGAATGCCATGATATGGGAAATGTTAAGTTTGAATATGATATAGTGACATCATGAAGCATGTTCACTAATGTTAAATCACATGGTAAGATAATCAAGTAAGGTGTCGTACCAACCTCCCGTGATCGTGGAGGATACATGTTTAACACCAATTGTGATATTAACCTCTCGTTGATGCGTGAGGGTCACGTTATGATTCCCAGAACTGTTAGGGCCTTGCAAACCCTAGCTTTATCTGGAGGCTGCGCGCTTTCGGTACGTACACTATGGGCCTACATGTTAAGACAAGATAAGTTAAGGATTGAGTCTATAATGAAACATAAGACATTCAATCAATCATAAATGGTTCATGCATAAGCTACATGATGATGGACGTGTTTTAAGATGTTTGAATTATTTCGTGAGATTATGTTTGTACTTGCTGGGCGAAAGCTCACTCTTATATTTCATACTGTAGGTAAGAAGCCTGCAATTTAAGTGATGGGCTTTGCGGACGATGCGACGGGTGAAGGGTGGTGTGGGATACCACTACGCATAATTTTCCGCATCCAATTTTTCAGAAAATATGTTAATATGATAAAAGTAAATGATGTTTTGTTATATGTAAAGAATTTGAAGACACGAGAAGGTATTTTCAGTTTGGTATATATGAGTGACAAGTTTTCTCTACAAGATAACTTATGAGAATATGTTTAAAAAAAAAAAAAAAATTATTCTCAAATTTTTAAGCAAGTTAAGTACAAGTAGTATGGTGTCGACCCGGCTTGGGAAGTCGGGGCGTCACAGTTTGGTATCAGAGCGGTATCCTGCCAGCCTACTTCACTTCGCCTCACATCGCTTCTGCAACGGCCCAAGTAAGTTATGCTATTTTCTTACGATTAGAATTAAGATTTAATGTGCATAGTAAGCATCTTTCTTCAACGGCCATGCTGGAGAATGTTGGATACAGGGATGACGTTGGGTGGTATCTTGGCTTGGTAGTGGCAACTAGGTGACGTACGGAAATGATGGGAAAGTTTTATATCTTCCCCAAATGTTATATGTACTCCTGTTGTGAAGGAGATACAAACAAGAACATGATGAATTTAGATATGTTCATGTTATGCTTTCATATGGAATGAAGATTATGGTTCTATATAAAATGCATGATTTCAAGAAGCTGAATTTATTTCCTTATTTCCGTACAGAACCATGCCGCCAAAGCGTAGAAGAGTACCAACCCAAGAAATCGATCTCGCGGCTCAGTTGAATGAGCTAAGGCAGATGATGTTAGCACAACAGCAGGAGATAGGAGGACTTAGAGCTCAGATAGCTCAACAGAATCAAGGACCTCCTGATGCTGGGGTACCACCAGCATATGTGAATCAGCCTGTGGCACCGGAAATTCCTGATGATGTTCCGGTGATCCCAGAGAACCCCATAGCCCCTGAAGTACCTATTGCGCCTGCAGCTGTGCCACCAGCGCCTCTGGTTCGAGCTCCAGAAGAACTCTATGACAGATTTCGGCGCATGAAGGCACCGGAATTCGAGGGGTCTACAAACCCAATCGAGGCTGACAACTGGTTAATTGATCTCCAGGTTGCCCTAAATTTCCTCAGACTCAACGATCAGGAGAAAGTCCTTTGTGCATCATATATGTTACGAAAAGATGCTCGCCTCTGGTGGGAAACAGTTCAAATCCGGCGAGATGTTACTCAGATGACATGGGAGGACTTTGTGGAGGAGTTTAAGGGAATGTATTTCAATACTGAAGTCATGGAGGCTCAACAAGACGAGTTCGACAAGTTTCGCCAAGGAAATCTATCAGTGGCCGAAGCTGTTAGGAAGTTTGAGCAGCTAGCCCGTCTCTGCCCTCACCTCATCAGTTCTGAAAGGGACAAAGTTAGAAGAATGATGAGAATGTTCCGCTCAGATTTAGCAGTGGTAATCAGCAGTGGCCCCCATGCACCACTCACTGTTGCTGAATGTGTCAGCAGGGCAATTCGAGCTGAATATTGGGTGGGTCAGAACAAGGAGCAAAGGGCTAAGTTTTTCCAGGAAAAGAGGGAAGAGAAGGCCCAAGCTAAACAGATTCAGGCAAGACCAAGCCAAACTCCGCAACAGAAGGGTCAAGGAGGACCTACGGGCCAGAACAACAACAACAGGCAGTACGGCAACAGCCAGCAGAAAAGGAAGTGGAATGCAGGAGGACAGGGGAATCAACAAAATTTACCCCAGAAGAAAAATACTCCTGATGGCAACAGTTATCCCACTTGTCAGAAATGTGGGAAAAAGCACCCGGGAGACTGCCGTGCTGGAAGTGGTCGTTGTTTTCTATGCGGCAGGGAAGGCCACTATGCGAAAAACTACAATCTAAATCCCCAGAGCCCGCAGAATCAACAGAGAGGACAGGGATCTCAACTTCATGCTGCACAGATGAAGCTCGAGGGACCTGAAATCTCTCAAGGCAGGCTGGAAGCTCCGGAACCTCAGGGACGTATTTACGCCTATACAAAGAGGATGTTCAAGCAGGACCTTCTACTGTGGTGACAGGTCAGCTTCCTTTTGCTCAACAAGATGCCTATGTGTTAATTGATTCTGGAGCTACGCATTCGTTCACATCACCTAGATTCGCTAAGAAACTAGGTAGGGCAGGTGATAGAATTGGAAAAACATTTAGGACTGCATTACCCTCCGGGGAGATTCTGTTGTCTGATTATTGGATACGTCATGTTCCAATAATTATATGTGGTAGGGAAATGTATGTCAACCTGATCATCATAGACCTATATGACTACGATGTCATCCTGGGTATGGATTTCTTGGGGAAATATAACGTGGTGATCGACTGTCCACGACGAACGGTCACGTTCAAGCCAGTTGGAGACGAGGAGTTTATTTTTAGAGGATCGACTCCAAAACAGCCGAAAATGTTCATTTCTGCGTTAAAGGCTAGAAAATTGTTGGCAGAAGGATGTAAGGGATTTCTAGCCAACATAGTGGACAAGACGCAAGAGACCGAGAGCAGGCCGGAAGAAGTACCGATAGTCAAGGAATTTATAGAGGTTTTTCCTGAAGAGTTACCAGGACTGCCACCAGAACGAGAGATCTCCTTTGAGATTGAGTTACTTCCTGGATCAGCACCAGTATCCAAGGCTCCGTACAGGATGGCGCCTGCCGAACTTAAGGAACTGCAGATTCAGTTACAAGAGCTTCTGGGTCGAGGATTCATTCGTCAGAGTTACTCGCCATGGGGAGCTCCAGTTTTGTTCGTCAAGAAGAAGGACGACACTCTTAGGATGTGCATTGACTATCGGGAATTGAATAAGATAACTATCAAGAACAAGTATCCTTGCCTCGGATCGACGATCTGTTTGATCAGCTGAGAGGAGCTTCAATTTTCTCGAAGATTGACCTACGATCCGGATATCACCAGCTTCGAATTAGGGAAGGAGACGTTCCCAAGACAGCTTTTCGAACACGATATGGACACTACGAGTTCCTCGTTATGCCATTCGGGTTGACAAATACTCCAGCAGCCTTTATGGACCTGATGAATCGAGTATTCAAGGATTACTTGGATAAGTTTGTTATCGTCTTTATAGATGATATCTTGATTTATTCAAGATCAAAGGAGGAGCATGAGGAGCATTTAAGGATTACTTTACAGATTTTAAAGCAAAATCAGCTCTACGCTAAATTCACAAAGTGTGAATTTTGGTTAGAAAAGGTCCATTTCTTAGGACATGTGGTATCCAAGAACGGCATATCTGTAGATCCGACTAAGATTGAAGCAGTAAGTGAATGGCCAGCTCCGAAAACGTCACTGAAGTACGTAGTTTCCTCGGCTTGGCGGGCTACTACCGACGTTTCGTTGAAGGATTTGCTAAGATTGCAGCGCCACTCACCGCACTTACACGGAAAGGAAAGAAGTACGAATGGACTGCAAAGTGTGAAGAGCACTTCCAAGAGCTGAAAAAACAGGCTGACTCGTGCTCCGATTCTCACAATTCCGAATACGGAAGAAGGAAACTTTGTGATATACAGCGATGCTTCTAAAATAGGATTGGGAGCCGTGCTCATGCAAAATGGAAAGGTGATCGCTTATGCTTCACGCCAGCTAAAGGATCATGAGAAGAACTACCCGACGCATGATTTGGAACTTGCGGCGGTAGTATTTGCGCTCAAAATCTGGAGACACTACCTTTACGGCAGTAAGTGTGAAGTCTACACAGATCATCAGAGTTTGAAGTATATCTTCACACAAAAGGAGCTTAACATGAGGCAAAGAAGATGGCTCGAATTGGTGAAGGATTATGACATAGACATCCGTTACCATCCAGGGAAGGCTAACAAGTAGCTGATGCCCTTAGTCGGAAGTCGTCTTCCGCATTGATGTCCATACAGTCGCTGATTGAACCACTTCAGAAGGAGCTAGTGGGAGCCGGAATAGAGCTCATCACAGGAAGCTTAGCTGCTCTAACCTTCCAACCTACCATTTTAGATGGTATGAAAGAGCGACAAGAAGGAGATGCCTCGCTGCTCAGAACAAGGGATGAGGTCTTGGAAGGAAAGGAGTCGGACTTCAACATATCGGATGAGGGCATACTCTATCGGAAAAATAGATTATGCATTCCTAACGACGACAAGTTGAAGGAACAATTATGAAGGAGGCTCATGAGACTCCGTATTCCGTCCATCCAGGAGCTACAAAGATGTACCAAGACTTGAAGGAAAGCTTTTGGTGGCCTAGAATGAAGAATGACGTTGCTACATTCGTCAGCAAATGCCTTACATGTCAAAGGGTGAAGGCAGAACACCAACGTCCGGGGGGTGAGTTGCAGAAATTTCCATCCCAGAATGGAAATGGGACCAAGTGACCATGGATTTTGTAGTTGGTCTACCCCGAACTTCCAGTGGCAATGATGCTATATGGGTGATTGTTGATCGTTTGACGAAGTCTGCACACTTCATCGCCATCAAGCTTAGCTTTTCGGTGGAACAGCTGGCGGAACTATATGTTGCACAGATTGTACGTTACCATGGGATCCAAAGGCAATCATCTCTGATCATGATGGTCGTTTTCACTTCTAAGTTCTGGAGAAGTGTACATCAAGCCATGGGTACCAAGCTTACCTTTAGTACAGCTTTTCATCCTCAAACGGACGGGCAATCCGAGAGGACCATTCAGACTCTGGAAGACATGTTGCGAGCGTCTGTGATGGATTTCAAAGGAACTTGGGATAAGAAGCTTCCTTTGATTGAATTCTCGTACAACAACAGTTTCCAAGCTTCAATTGGAATGGCTCCTTACGAAGCTCTGTACGGAAGAAAGTGTAGATCTCCAGTCCATTGGTACGAGACACGGGAAAAAGAACTAGTGTCCACAGATTTTGTTCGAAAAACCACTGAGGCCGTGAAACTTATACGCCGACGGATGGAAACTGCTTTTAGTCGACAAAAGAGCTATGCCGACAAACGTAGAAGGCCTCTAGAATTTCAA
>CM046362.1:2996418-3027915 GCA_025413025.1 Ficus hispida
AGCTTTTTCTTCTTTCTTGGACTTGTAAAATTGGGCTCTGGCCTCCTTATCTCTGTTGATCCAATACTCGGCTCTCAGGGTCTCTCATACAGTCCGACACTGTTACAGGGGAACTGTCTCCAGCACTCACTTGACGGGGCAATATCCGTGCGGAACATCTTCATCATCAACTGCACTTTCTCAGTTTTCACTGGTAATTAAGTTCGGGCACAACCGGGCCAATTGCTCGAACTTCTTGACAGCTTCCATCACTGTCATGGATCCTTGAGTGAAACTGGTGAGTTCGTCCTGCTGGGCAGCCAGGACTTCTTTGTTGTAGTACATAGCCCTGAACTCGTCCACGAAGTCTTGCCAGGACATAGTCAGCACATTTCTTCTCATCTGCACTGTTATCCACCAGTGCCTCGCGTCCTTTTTCAGCGCAAAGGATGCACAGAGTACTTTCTCTTGTTCGGTCAGGCGCACTGATGTCCATTGAAGCACTTCCCAAGGCATTGCAGAAAGAGATCAGTAATTATCAACTGGAAATAATCACCGGGAGATTGGATTCACTGACTCTTCACTCAGATTTGCTGGACAGAATCAAGGCGCATCAGGGAGAAGATTCTTCGTTGAGAAAGGCGCGACTTGCTGATCAGGACAGCAAAGATTTTACGACTTCTGCAGACGGAATAATCCACTTCAAGAGACGGATTTGGGTTCCAAAAGTGAAGGATTTAAAGGAACAAATCCTAAAAGAGGCACACCAGACGCCATATCTGTACATCCAGGAGCTACCAAGATGTACAAGGACCTCAAGGAGACGTACTGGTGGCCCAACATGAAGAATGACGTGGCAGAATTCGTATCAACTTGCTTAACTTGTCAGAAAGTTAAGGCAGAGCACCGACATCCCGGAGGCGAACTACAGAAAATTGAACTCCCAGAATGGAAATGGGAGCAGATTACGATGGATTTCGTAGTAGGATTGCCAAGGACGACAAGTGGGAATGATACGATTTGGGTCATTGTCGACAGATTGACCAAATCAGCCCATTTTATCGCCATCAAAGCCACCTTTTCAGTAGAAAAATTGGCCGAACTCTACGTAAATCAAGTCGTCAAGTTGCACGGAGTGCCAAGATCGATCATATCCGACCGTGATGGGCGTTTTACTTCGCGTTTCTGGACCAGTGTTCATATGGCAATGGGGTCGAGATTGAAGTTCAGTACTGCATTTCACCCCCAAACCGATGGTCAATCGGAGAACTATCCAGACACTTGAAGATATGCTGCGATCGTGTGTCTTGGACTTCAAAGGAAATTGGGATCAGAAGCTTCCGTTGATCGAATTCTCGTACAACAACAGCTATCACTCTTCGATTGACGTGGCACCGTTCGAAGCGTTGTATGGGAGAAGTGCAGATCGCCATTAATTGCAAGAGTCGGCCAGAAGCAGCTACAAAAGACAGACTTCATCAGAAAGACCTCCGAGGATATCCAGAAAATCAAACGAAGGCTCGACATTGCTTTCAGTCGACAGAAAAGTTACGCTGATAAGCGTCGCAGACCTTTGGAATTCAAGCTGGGGACACAGTCTTCATAAAGATTGCTCCGATGAAGGGAGTAATGAGGTTCGGTAAGAAAGGAAAGTTGAGCCCGCGCTACACAGGACCGTTCGAGATCCTGGAAAGGGTTGGAAAGGTCGCGTACAGACTCGCTTTACTGCCAGAGCTATCAGCAGTGCACGACACTTTCCACGTTTCAATGCTCAAAAAGTATATCTCGGACCCTTCCCACATACTTCATCAGGAGCCGGTAGAGGTTCAGACCGATATGACATACGAGGAGAAGCCTGTCAGAATCCTCGATAGGGAAGATAAGGTCCTGAGGAACCGAACGATTCCTATGGTCAAGGTTTTGTGGAAGAATCATGCGGTTGAAGAAGCGACATGGGAAGTCGAGAGCGACATGAGAAGAAACTACCCCGAATTGTTCTGATTTTCGAGGACGAAAATTTTTTAAGGGGGGTAGATTGTAACACCCGAATTTCTTCGGCTCATATTTTATAGAAATTTCGTGTAAATATTTACCGTAATCGGTATTTCATGAGGAAGTTCGTTTTAGAACTTAATTTGTTAAACGAGTTCTTAAGATTTATTAAGACTCAAAAACAAATTGCATGAACTCACAAAAGACCTTTTTGAGTGAAGGAGGTCGTAATTGCACATTTCAAGACAAGTTGACGTTGACCAATAAGTCAGTTAGACCAAAACGGTCGAAAACGTCAAACAAGAATATTTTTTTTTAAGATCTCAGTATAAGTGAGATTTCTGCTAAAAACTCATTTCGTGATCAAGATGAGTTTGAATAAGAATTGAAATCACCTTAGAAAAATCAAGCATACTAAGTTAGAGTTCAGGGCGAAGGATTCGGAAATTTATGAGAAAAGATTTTCCGATCGAGTTTTTCACAGATCGAAAATTTTAATGCAATATAATTTTCGATACTGAGTATTTAAGCAACTCAGTATTAAAATTTATTGCAATGTGTTGAAATTACACAATTTTTCAAAAAGATTGAACCAAACAAGCCTTTAAGCTTAATTACATCACAATTAAGCTAAGTTAGGACTTAACCCTCCACACACATGGACCAATGAGCTTGTGACACCTCATCCATGAGTTGTCAACCACTCCCCCACTCCTTCCCCTTAGCAGCCGGCCACTCAAGCCCCTTTGGGCAATAGCTTGCAAAAATTGGAGGACTAAATAGCAAGATTTGAACCAAATTTACCTTGGAAAAGAAAGCCTAGGATTTTCCCTAGCTAGAGGCACTATTTCCAGGGATTTCAAACCCCAAAAATTCAGCAGCCCTTAACCCATTATCAGCCATATCAATTGGCAAGATTTGAACCAATTTTCCTTGGAAAAGAAAGCCTAGGATTTCCCTAGCTAGAGGCACTATGTCTAGGGATTTCAAACCCCAAAAATTCAGCAGCCCTTAACCCATTATCAGCCATACCAATTGGCATTTCCCTCCAAGAAAAATCCGAGAGAGAGAGAGAGAGAGAGAGAGCTAAGAAACCAAGAGAGTTCAAGCCAAAAAGTTGTGAAGAAACCCCTAAAAGGCCTTCGGTTTTCTTGTGAGATCAAAGGAGAAAGTTGTTCAAAATTTTCCCCTCTCTTTCCCACCTTACCGAGTGTTTGGGAGCTAAGAAAATCCAAGAAAAAATTTCGGGTTTTGGCTAGAAGCAAGGGTTGTATGAAGGTGTGAACTAGATCCAAGAGAAACCACCCTTTTTGTGAGTTGCTACCTAAGGAGATTCAAGGAATCTTAAGGTAAGATTTTTTGGGCATTTTCTTCTCTTTTCTAAGGTTGGTTGGGGGAGGAAGTTAACAAAATTTTTGTGACCATTGTTGAAGTCCAAACCGTGCACATTGGAGGCTAATCTCAACTAGGATCAAGCTAGTGACACCCCGGATTTTTGAGGTAAAAATCCGAACTTCACCCTAGTTCTTGGTTCAAATTTTTGGTTCATTTTCTCAAGGGTTTTACTATGTATTTCAAGCACAAAAGTTGTAAGAGCTTAAGCTCATAATTTTCGGTTTTAGCCCTAAATAGCTTAGGTTATATTTTTATGCTTGATTTAGGTTTATGAGGTGATTATTTTGCATGTTTGGTTGGAGTTATGCTCTATGATTTTGTGTGCTAGAGATGCATGCTAGGGTTTCTATTTAAGGGTTTCATGTCTCTATTATGTTTATCAAATTTCTAGATGCATGTTCTAGGGATTGTATGATGTTATGGTTGAGTTTTGTTGTATGTATGTTTCTCTCTCAAAACCGTGGACCAAGGGGTTTCGGCCTTGAGTTGAATCCGAAAGCATGGGATTTAAAATTTTATGTGTATGAGGGACGTTAGAAGACGTGCATGTGTTATTAGTTCCCGCATTGGGCGGCCGAGCTAGAGCGACGCATAGGGACGTAAAATTTGGACTAACACCAAAACTGCTCTCGGGTCCAACACCCGGCAGCTCGGAAAAGTAGGACTTACAGGTCCTTATAGGCCGAATGGGTAAAAACTTAAAACACGAAAGTTGTTCGTTAGGGTATTTCCTAGGGGGCACATGGACATATTTTAAAAATAAGGCTTCAGTGACCCTTGTTTTGAAGAAAAACCGAGAACTGGTCAGGGTGACCAGGTTCCAACGATTCACATGTGTTCAAACAAAAACTGGTATCAACTGAGCCAGAATCAGAAAATGTTCAAAACATGAAAGTTTTAGATCTTTTTGTTAGCTATAAATTTCGTGAAGAAATCGTTTCCAAATTCGTTTTATATTTTAAGTTATGAATTTTCAAACAAAATCCGTGCAGTGAGCAAAATCTCATGCACGGGATTTTCTAGACCAACGACTAGGAAAAACGTTTTTCTAACTTGCAAACATCATTTTCAAACCCGAAAACCGTTCCAAAGGTGGTTTTCGATCTCCAAATGTTTTATAGAAATGTTTTCAAGTGTTTTGTAATTTTCAAGACAAGTTTGGGTGCTATTCACCAAACTTACTTAAATAAACAAGAAAATGATATTTTAAGCAAGTTCAAGGTTTTCAAGATTTAAAATGAATAAGATACTGCGTTAGTAGCCGGAAATTATTTCGAGTTACTAGGGCCTTGCCCAAGCCCAGAGTTAATCATGCGGATTGAGGTTTAAGTTAAGATTATGATTCTCTACATGAACCCTTAATTAATATTTCCATTATGGGTTACGCCGTGTGACCCCTTCGCTTGTGTTAGAAGAGGGTCTTATAACCGAAAAATATATATGTTGGTTTAATCCGACATTAAACGATCTTAGAATAGAGACCTCACGTGTAAACGTCCATGGGCAGGAGGTGATCTGCGAGCGTGCTCGGGAAAGGAAATTCGATCACGCAAACAACGAAGACAAAGTAAGTATAACGCCGCCTACAGCATAGGCTAGAGTTGTATGTTTACTTAACATGTTTACTTTACACTGTTTAAGTGTTAATTGATGATTTGCTCGATGGTTGCAATATGCTTATTGTATGATGAATGTTTCAAGTATTGTTATTATGCTTACATGAAAAAGTACGACTGTCCATGCATTGATAAAACATGAGATTAGGAGAATTATATAAGTATGCTCACTAATCTATCAAGTGAAAAGATGTCAAGAAAGACCTACAAACAGAACGTTTGAGAAAAGGCCACAAGAGCCAGTGTTGTGCCCCCTGATGACGATCGGGTCGAAAGCTTGGGTAATCTCCTTAAGCTGCGCGCCGGGTTCATGCACATCAAGTTAACGGGCCCACAAGTAAAATCAACAAGATAAAGTGTGATACAAGAAAGCAAGCATAATTGGACATAAACGGTTCATGCATTTCACGACAGAATGTCATGTTTAAGATGAAGAAATCGATGATATGATGCCATGTTTATGTTTTCATGTTTAAGATGATATGATGCCATGTTATGTTTTCATGTTTAAGATGATATGATGCCATGTTCATGTTTTCATGTTTAAGATGTCATGAAAAAAGTTATGTATGTTTCATGTAATTGGTTCGCGGTATAGGAGTTGTACTTGCTGAGCTTTCGCTCATTGTTTGAAGTTTATGCTGTAGGTAAACAGCCTGTCTTGAATTGACTGCATGGTGGTGGGTAAAGTTGGCGGCTGTGAAATGATGAACGGGGTGGGATTCACAACTCAAAAGGATTTAATTTACATATCTATTTTGAGAAAACAGACAGTTATTTTATTTGTGTATGAGTGTATGTAAATATTTTCTAAGTATAATGCTTCCGTTATTATAAAATAAAATAAAAAAAATAATCCCCACTATTTTCATGAAAAAAGAAAAATGGGATAAACAAGTTTAAGTTCAAGTAAGTTAAGTCAAGTAGTGACGGCCGGTACAAGGCGGGTCGTCACATATCTCTCGTCTACAAGTTAAGCGCGCAAATTTATCATCTTGACAAGACTTTGATATTTGACTCTTTTTATTTTTCCTGTTTGATATGACCTCATATCTTTGAAATTTTTTTTGACCAATTCACTTTATCCTTAGTTTAAAACATAAATCTGCTTCTTAGGTTTCTGTTGCCATGTGCTATCCAAATTCATGACAAAAGTAGGTGCAGTAATTTAAACCATAGATGAAGCTAATAGATCAAAGCAATAATAATAGACAAGTGAAAATAATATTAATGTACGTGATATTAACTTAGAGCTTATCTACTTGCTACCCGCTATTAAGTCAATACAAAGTCGAATGAATTGGTGCAACAGGAAGGATATTTTTTTTCCTTATTCTCTTCCCACATTGGCATAAATCCACAAGCATGGACACGTTAAGCAACATGAAGATAGCGCAAAAACACTATACTATTTTTGTGTATTTTTTTATAATTTTCTTATCAGAATTTTACTCTTTTTTTTAATATTTTTTTTCTTATTAAGCCTTAATTTTGTTTAAGCTTTTACTTAATAAGTATTTATATCGTAGTTTATTCTATATAACTTGCTTTGTTTCTTTGTTTCTTGTTTTTTTTTCCCCCTTCAAACTAATGTTTTTAGTGTGTTCAGTACTAATATATTTGTTTTTTTTATTTTTCATTAAGGAAATTATTAATGGCATGAGTACGTTAAAGCCCACAACATGAATATGAATGGACTGTGAGCCAGGATTGATCAGCTAGATATCTAAAAAACGAGCCCGGCACGCTTAGCATGATTTCATGTCGATCTAAAGTACTGATAGACAAAAATAAATGAGTTTGGTACGAACAAACCAGATTGGTTGACAACTCTTAAACTAGATGTAGAGCAATGTGTCGAGAAAAAAAGAAGTATTTTAGGAGGTGTTTGATGAATGAGTTGAGTTTGAGTTAAGTTCAGATTTTTAAATTTGAATAGTAATTTTTGTTGATTTTTTCAGAAAAGACAAAAAAAATTTTCAGAAAAAGATAAAAAATATGATAAAAAAAGTACAGTTTAGTTTGAGTTGAATGTAAATGTCAAACACCCTTTTATATCAAATAGTCATTTTTGAACCTCCTTTTTAAAAATGCTTAAAAACAAATTTATTTACGAATTCTAACAGATTTTTAAAAATCTACGATATTAATACTTTACACTCTAATATGTTTTTTATTATGCGGATTGTCTTTTTATAGATTTTTTTTTTTGTTACATAACCGGATTCCACGTTTTTATATATATCAAGATTCAACCTTTTATATAAACACATATCCAGATTTTTGTGGTCATTGTGATAATAATAACCATATATATTTTTATCAATTAATGTTTTGATATGGTGGAAATAATAATATTGTCATAACGAAAATGATTTTGTCATTTCGATGATTATGTTTTGACATACGATATTTATAATATGAGGATCTTAATATTATATTGTATATTTCTAATTAACAACAATATGGTCACGACTTATATAACAATAAGCGTATTATTTTATAGAAAAACTTTATATTGCATATTATAGGTATTATCACAATCACTATCATATTGACCGCATCATTAAAAAAAAAAAAAAAAACATCTTCACCTAATATAATAACATAGAATATTGACTTCATCAATCTGATATTGATAGCAAATATACAATAATAAATAAATAAATAAATAAAAATTCAGCAACAAATAATAAAACATATATGATCAGTTTTTAGGACAAAATCTTTAGGTAAATGAGATATTTTTTTAGGAAAAAAATCTTTTTGGGTAACTGATTTAAATAAGGCCTTTTTAATAGGATTTTTTTTTTAGTTTCTTCAATTAGAATTAAGGTTATACTTTTGTCAAGACAACATGATCAATTTTCGTTTTTATTTTTTTTCACTTTTTAAAATAAAGTTGATTTTGGATTTTTTTTTTTTAATCATAATTATAATTTGGTCATATGTGTTCACCCGGAAAAAAATGCAACTAACATTTGCTTGCATCAAGGTTTCCAGTTTGTAACTTGCGAAGGGTGGAATTAAGTTAATTGTGATATAGTGATGTTATTCAAATTGATCATCGTCGGGCTACTCTAGTGTCATTTTCTAGTGATAAAAAGTAATTGTTTTATTTATTTTTATAATTTTCAGAGGAAAAAATTGGAGCTTCTATGATTGGAATCTCTATTGTTCATCATCGATTGAAACCCGTTTGATTTATTTTTGAACGATTTGATCTATAACTAAAAGTATGTCTATGTCACATTTAAAACATGAACTTGCTTTTTAGGTTTCTGTTGCAATGAGCTGTCCAATTTCATAACAAAAGTTGTTGAAAGTAATTAAGAGGAATTTTTGTGGTGGGTTATATAAGACATTGACGTGATTATACTGAAGTTAATAGAAATCAATAATGTACGTAAAAGTGACCGTACATAGAGCCTATCTACTACAACTAACTAAATAAATACAAATAATGAATTGGTATACGGTGAAGAAGGATGCATTTCTTTCTTCTCTTCCCAAGATTGCTCCAGTGAAATTTCCCTTATTTTTCAGGGACCAAGTTGAAATTAACCGAATTTTAGTCAACTATATGTAACATATAATTTAGTTATTTAAAAAAAAAAAAAAAAAAAACTTCCTAAGAAGTTTGGATTTTTCTTTGTTAGTAATACATCTTACTTTCCATCTAGTTATTCATGATTTCAAGGAGAAAAAACTAAATAGCAGTTTGTAGAAAGTAATTAAAGTAATTAATATAGTTTTAAATTATTTAATGTAAATAAAATACTTATCAAATAAATGATTTATTTGTGTCTTGTATTATTTACATAATAAATTTTTCATTTACTTGATAATTTATTATTTATTTTAAATATTTTTAAAAGTTATTTATTTATTTTAATTATTTTTTGAAAAAAATATTATTTACTATAATTTCTTAATGTTGTTTTATATGTCTCTTGAAGAAAGTGGGCC
Organism: Ficus hispida; assembly: GCA_025413025.1. Lineage (NCBI taxonomy): Eukaryota > Viridiplantae > Streptophyta > Magnoliopsida > Rosales > Moraceae > Ficus > Ficus hispida. The sequence goes on from CM046362.1 coordinate 3,005,370, forward strand.
ATCATCATTTATCTCTGATCTGGGATGAAAATTCTAGCTTACACATGCACAATTACATCTTGACCAAGACTTCGATAATTGTCTCTTTTTATCTTTCCTGTTTTTTTTACCGTCATTCATATCTTTGAAATTTCCTACCACCTGTTCACTTGCTTTTCAAAACGTGAAAATGCTTCTGAGGTTTCTGTTGCCATAATTTGTCCAATTTCGTGACACATCTAGGTACAAGTATTTATGAAGAGCCAGCTAGATTATGAGCTATCTCTTATTTTTAGAGTGTTATGAGATATTAACAAACTTTAAGACGACATAGTTTTTCATTCATTTTTCTGTCATTTTCACACTTTCAAACGCGTTAAATTTATATTTTATTTGAAACACCATTTTGTTTTAAATTAAATTATATATTTTTTATTTTTATTTTTATCTTCTTGTAAAAAAGTTTTTGTTTTTTTCAAAAATTTAATAAAAATTTTCAATTCAAATTTAAAATTTTTAACTTAAACTTAAAATTTTTAACTCAAACTCATTCATCGGACCCGTAGTGTTCTCTAATAAAATATTATCTTTAGTATTAAAATTATCATATATTAAATTTGATACAAATTTATCATAAAATATAACTAATCCTAATTAATTTAATATTTGATTCATATTTGATTGGTATCTTGATTTTTTCATTTAATTATTAATGTATTTTTATTTTTAAATTATTAAATAATAAAAGTTTGCTTTTTTGAGTTTCAAAACTAGTAATGATGTCAAAAAGTAAAAATAGTGTTAACATTTTACATTAAAACACAAAATAGGATAATTTAATTAAGATGATAAGTATAGTATTGACATGGATATGGATATATATATATATATATATATATATATATTAAAGAAGGTCTAAGAAGCAAGTGTAAAAAGTTTCCATACGAAGGGTGAATATTAGCATTTCGTTCACATACATGAATCAAGAGCAATGTACTCGATATAGGCACAAAAGATTCGAAAGGCTGCATTGAAGTGCCATATTTACACATTTTGGAAAGATTTATGCCATGAAAATTAAAATAAAAAACAAAAACATTATCCCTTACAGCAAATGACAAACTAACAGATTTGGAGTACCAAAAGATTACCTCAAGGACCTGCGGTAAATGAGAGGGAAAAAGGTCAATCTAAATAAATTCAGGTTATTTCTAGTAAAAAAAATAAAATAAAATAAAAGTTTAGATTATAAACATGTTAAAATTTTAACTTGTTACTAGTTACAGGGTAGACCCCATTCCCCGTTTACCTTTCCCGATTAATTATATGAAAGATTATTCATGGTATTATATATTTTAAGGTTTTTAATATTTAGGGTATAATTTTTATTTAAGGTATTATATATTTTATGTTTTATAATGTATATAATTTTAAGTATTAAATTTTAACATATTTAATATGTGAAAGATTAAATATTATGATTTTGATTTATTTTAACTTCAAATTCTTATATGGATTTTTTTTTAATTTTATATAATAAAAATAGATAATCAGATTATCAGAATATTCTGTGAGTATCTTGAATCCATGACTGGGAAAATCCTTTTAATTTGAATCAATTTATATAGATTACAAGATGAGTATAAATGGAGAGTATTTTTATTTCATGAGTGGACGGATAAGGAGATAGCCGTCATGACGATGACGATAGGGCTATCGTGTAAGCTAGTCTGCTGGGATACTAAAATTACCAAGCACTATGCATCACTTAAGTGACGTCATTCTTGTGACATCACTTAATTTTTGTGGCAAATTTTCAACCACGTCGTACAAAGTTCGCAAATTTATTATCTTGAGTCTTGACCAAGACTTAAATATTTGCCTCTATTTCTGTGTTATATTTGCCTCTAATTAATTTTCATTTTCGGTTTATTTTTCTATTCGTCAAGCATTGCCACTGTTAATGATCTGATGACACTTGATACATTTTTTGACCGTCATATATTGAGAGTACTTTCTGTAGCTATCTTTGGATGTACATTGACGAATAAGTATAAAACATAAAAGATGATTTTTTTTTGGGTCAAGAGTATGAGAGAGTTTAATCATCTTCATTTTCTTTTCTTGCTTTGAGATGTTTTTTTATTAATTTATTAAACTTCATAATTTTTCTTCTTTTTGGAAAAATTTCGTAGTGTTAGGGGGTACTTAATTAGTAGATTATGGATGCCTTTAAATAATTGTATATGTATGTATGTGTTAATTAGCTGAGTCATCCTCAGTTAACCCTGTGAAGGTGTATCTGCGATAATTTTCTTCTTCGTTTTTTACACACAAGTTCAATTAGAGGTAAAAACACAATATGTTAAAGGTAAGATGTCAAGGTTTCTACAGTTACTGTGGATTTTTACCCTATTTCCAATTTTAAAAATTGGAAAACTTTTACAAAAAAAAATATTTGTCTAAATTTTTTTATCATTCTCTTATTTTAGAAAAGAAAAGTTATCTTACTTTCAAATAGTACTATTTTAAGAAAAAGACAAAGAATCTTTTTTAATTCTTTTACTATGCATTATTCTCAGTATTATTTTTACTCATTCTAAATAACTTTTATTTTTAAAAAGAAATTTTTTTCTACATCTAAATAACATTTTATTTTTAAAATAAAAGGATTTTTTAATTTAAAATAAAAAAAAATTTCTTTTAAAAATATAAATACGTGATCCAAACCCAAACGAAGCTTTAATTTTCCCTCGCACACTGTGGTACTACTAGAAGGTTAATGGGGTGTTTGGTGAATAAGTTGAGTTTGAATTGAGTTGAGATTTTTAAGTTTGAATAATAATTTTTGTTGACTTTTTCAGAAAAGGCAAAAAATTTTTTCAAAAAAGACAAAAAACATGATAAAAAAAGTATAATTTAGTTTAAATTGAGTATATATGACAAACGAGTCCTATGAACCTGCAGAAAGGAATTGTAAGTTAAAAAAAATGAAAAAGAAGAGAGAGAGAGAGTGATATAAAAATACAGTTATCAGTTGTCAGACTCGAATATTTAGCTGTGGTGTACGGAATGGGCCCAACATCGTGAATAGACAAGTGATCAACCTCCTCCACATCACGATGATTAAAAGTTGGCACCTTCATTGTGTTGGAATATTCTTTTTTTTTTTTTCTTTATCAATTTTTTTCCTATATAAGAAGTTTTGAACGAGAGGTTAGTCCTCGCAGTTTCTTTTGGACCTTCTTTATGTCTATTATTGCTCCTAAGTAACATTGCAAAAACACATTATTTGGTCACCAGATAATTCGCTTGTTCCTTTAAAAATAAAAAATAAAAAACACGTTTCTGGCTTTCGACTTGGTCTGACCTCCATTCAAGCCCAAGAATCCAAGATATAAGTTCTTTGAAGGTACTTGCTGCCTCTTTCTTTTCATGTAAATTCATGAATATTCCTCAAATTATTACTATTTTTTAAAAAAAAGTTGTTTTCTTTTTTTATGATTCTTTTTCATGAAATTCTTAATTCTTTCTTCATTTAAAAAATTTGTAAGTGCTATCTTGCAGAAGATAGATCTTCTACGGGGTACTTAGTAAGTAGATTAGGTTTCCTTTCATTATGATAATAATAGTAATAATAATAAGAGAGAATTAACAAAATAGCATAATCTAAGTTTGTAATTTAACAAAATAGCAGTTGATAGAGATCTAGAGTCGTCATCGTCGTCGTCGTCGTCGTTAGCCTTAAGCAAGTGGTAGACCTCTGATTTAGCAAAACAGATAAGAGATCTCGCGATCGGAGAACAGATCTTGTGAGGCTCTCGCGATTTCTTCGGCTGTTTTGCACCGGTCTTTAAACTTCTTCAGCTCTCTCGCTTTGCCCCGCCGTCGCATGTCGTAAGTCGCCGGTGGGAGAATCGCGAATCTTATGCGAGGAAAATTGCCGCATATCGCGGTCGTCCGTCCTCGTTACTGTCGCCACGGGATCTCTGGCCTCCCCGCGTTGGTTTCTCCGACAGCCGCTGGGTACTTCGTCTTCTCCGGTGAAGCTAGCTTTGTCTTCTCCGGCAAAGCTGGTTTTGGGTAATGGGTTTTTGGGGTGTTATTTGGAGTTTTTTTTTTAATAGAATTAGGGATTATTATTTATTAAGAATAATCATCAATCAATTTTATTAAATGATAAATTAGTAATTGATCATATAATATAGTTAATTTGATTAACCAGTGGTTGAGTACAAACAACCATTAATGGACCGTAATGTAAATCATCAAATTTCATAATCAATCACTCATTGATCAGTAATCAATTATTGAAATCATCAAAGTTCATAATCAATCACTAATTAATCATCATTAATCAATTGCTGATGGATCGAATTTGAAAAATGACAAATAATTATTTTGTTAAATAAAAAAAATTAGGCCATCTATTAGGTGATTAAAAAGATCATATGGCTTGATTTTCCTATTTTATATTATCTTATTAACTTGTAAATACATTTTTTATATACTATAAATATAAATATTGTTTGGTGAATCCAACTTAATCTCCATTAAAAAGTAAATCCGGTATTAGTAAATCTCGTATTTATTAGTAAATCTGATATTGATAAATTCAGTATTTACTAATAAATCCAAATATTTACTAATAAATACAATATTTATTTTATTTTTGGGGTTTTCCATTTTTACTATAAATTCAAAATATTACTATGTCAATCCAATATTTACTGTATAAATCCAAATATTTGCATTGGTTTTAAAATATCAGTATGTCTAGTAAATCCAAATACTTACTATTTCAATCCGATATTTACTTATTACTATATTAATATGATATTTACAATTAAAATGTATTCTTAGTGTTTTTTTAACATATTAGTATATTTAATAAATCTAATATTTACTAAATAAATATGATATTTACAAGATAAATCTAACATTAACGAGATAAATCTAATTATTTATCAATAAATATAATATTTAAGGTATTATATTAATGTGGTAAATATAGGTAAATAAAAAGATTTATAAGGATTTACTTTATAAATATATATAAAAATAAATAAATAAAAGGATTTACAAGGATTAATAATAATTTACTTTATATATATTGCATTTATTACCTTCAAATTAATTAATAATTATTTATGTGAAATTATAAATTAAAAAAAAAACCATAAACTTTTAAAATTTTCAGAAGAACTTAAGCCTCCATTTGGTGTTACGGTTGGGATTGAAATTTTTAAATTAAAGTTGATTGATTTTTTAAAAATTAGTTATAATTTTTGTTGATTTTTCAGAAATAGATAAAACTGAGATGAAAAATTTAAATTTGAGTTGGTTTACTAAACGTAACCTAAGATCTAGAACTAGATATGACGCTGACGACATCGCCGGAGACACTGATAGAGCTTGGAAAAAGAGATCGCACGTCGCCAGAGACACTGTCGGATCTCTTCGAAGATAATGATGAAGCTTGAGACGAAGAATGGAGATCGTGATCTCTAGAGATTTGTAATTGCAATCGCCCACCCGAAATTGCTGACAGGGCTCCCACCCCAAGCCTAGTGCCGTAGCCATCCACCATCGAAGATCTGAGGTCGTTATTGCGTCGTCACTACAAAAGCTTCATTACAGTCGTCGTTGTCTTTGCCATGACTCATGAGTTCATGAGTTTGCCAGAGCTCAGTGGCCTGCAACATGAAGCATCTCAAGTAAATCAAATCAAACACAATTTAAAACCTCACATCTTTAGCTTTAAATAGCTTCAAAATTCATTAAAAATCCTAATTTAAACTGACCTTAGGTAGCTTATAAAATTTGGACCCCAAAAATGGTGACAAACTCCACTTTCAGCTCAACTAGATTGAAAGGAAATGGTGTTTGTGTAGAAATCTGAAAATGAGTTTTTTTTTTTTTTTTTCTTCTTTCTAAAAGCTAGAGAGGAAAGGAGAAGAGATAGCAAAATGGCCAATTCTCCTACTACTCACACCTATTTATAGGTGAAATTTCCAAATTTCCAACAATTTATTTTTTTTTCCAACTTTCCTTGAATTACATATTTGACCTTAAAACACAAATTTTTTACCTTCCATGTCCTCAAAATGGCCGGTCATGTGGAGAGCCTTTGCCAAAAAAATCTATTCAAGTTTATCTACTAATGGTCCCTTGTCAACCGACCATGTGGAGGAAAAAAGAAAAAAGAAAAAAAAAACAATAAGTCAAAATTGATGTAATTATCTTCATTTACTTGGATAACAAGTTTTATCCTTTAGGGCTACATTCACCGAACCTTGGTTAGCAAGGTTTATCCTATTGGATAACCATGATGTGATAACTAATTGATAGAGTTTATCCTAATAGATAGAGCTTGACAAGTAGTAAAACAAATATTTAAAACAAATTGCATAAAATGTCCAAAAGAATTTAAAATTATGGTAGACTCTTGAATATATATTTTCTTTACAAATAAGTCCATAGAAAAATTTTAATAAACATCATTTGAAGTATATTTTATAACTTTAAATTACCATTCTTATACAAACAATTTCATAGACTAAGCACATCGATCAGCTTCACTTCCGGTGGTTGTCAAGTCTAGATCTCATCTGCACAGTTACTTAAAAAAAATGTTGTTAAACAATTTTTTGTAACACATAAATTCTTAAAAACATCTCATATAAAGTGATTAACGTTATTACTAATAAGATATTAAACATAATAGTTAAACTTAGTTATTTTAAATTAATTAAGCTCGGCGTTACAAGATCTGTCACTATCAGTCTTCTTCAATCAAAAATCCAAAAAAATCCTCGTATTTTATTGTTTTATTATTTATTTACACCCACTTAATTTTTGACATATTTTTATTAATTAGATTCATTATAAAAAAAATCCTCAAATAAATGACGTAAAAGGACCGCTGTTATAGATTTAATTATGTAATTAGAATTATTATAAAAAAATAATTCATTGATATTCTTTATTCTTTTCACACGCACGTATCTATCAAATCCCCATATAAACAACCCATAAACCGTACTGCTTTGAAACTTATTCAAAACCCCTAATTTTCACTCGTCAATGAATACACTGAAAAATTACATTGAGATTTGTTAATCTTCTTCGTTATCGCTTCACCGTTGTGTTTTTCTTTCTTTGTGTTATGCCTTTTTTTGGATATTTGAATGTTGGTTTTTACGTTGATTCTTGATTGGTTTGTTAGACACAAAATTATGTATGTATTGTCTTATATTATATATATTTATTGAATGGCTTTTTTGCTGGGTAGATACGCTAGTTTTATCGTTTGGTTTTTGTTAGTGTATTGCCCAAAACAAAACAAAAAAAAAAAAAAAATGGTAAATTGGCTTCATTTTTTGATGTCTTGTTGGTATTGTTCTTAATACCTTTTCCTTGCTTTTTTTGTCCCTCTAAATGTCGGATCTACTTGTTTGGACATAAATTTATTATTTGCTTATTATTATTATTATTATTTTAAATGAACACATATGACATAAATCAATAGATATATCAAGATATTCCAATTAGGTCAGTACCTTTCTAGCTTTCTCATTATTTTCCTATCGCTTCAAAGCTTTATTAATAAAAAAAACAAAAGTTACAAAAGATCCATACTGTGAAGGAAAAATAAAAAAACAAAATGAAACAACGAGACACAACCTAGCAAATAAGAAAACTAACTATATGACAGTCTCATAGGATAAAGCCTAAACTCTCTCCTCTTCTTTACTATTTCCTCTCCTTTTTTTTTTAGAGATACTTTTATGTTTTCTTTTTTAGAATGAAAATATTTCTTTTTTTTTTTTAATCTAGATTTGCTAATTTATTTCTAACAAAATAAATTAAATTTAAAATAAAGTGGGTGTATGAGAGAGCTAAATATTATTATATTAAAAGTATCTGTAAAAGATAGATTTACTATGTTTATATTATGAAACATTTATTAGGTGGGGATATTTATCAATATTATGTATGCAAATATAACCATTCATATTTTATTCGGCAAATAATTTGGATTTTAAGAAATAAAATAATTTTATTAAAAATACAAAGATTAATAGGTCTATTGGCTTGATCAAAAAAAATTTTTTTGGCCCCCCTGCTAATAAATCCTGGCTTTGTAACTGTTTGGCACTAAGTTTTGGATCACAAATTATAACTCAAGTTTTGTCTTTTCTTTCTTTCTTTTTTTTTTTTTTGAATGCAATATCAATTTCAATATTCACGTTACTATTACAGTTTTAAAATTCAAATTTTAAAAAGCCATATTAAATATAAGTTCAAATGAGATGTTTTTTTTTTTAAATTATATAGAATTTCGAAACGAATAAAACAAGCTATTTATTTATTTATTTTCTGAAGACATTTTAAATTTTTACTCTTTTAAACTTAGTAATTCAAATGTTTGACTAAATGTAGAATTCAATTCAAATTTAAATTTTACAATTTATACCTTAGCACCTAACACATGCCAAGTCTTCTAAATTTGTCCCTTTGAGGGTCTCCCCCTCCCGTTTCAGATTGAAAGAATCTTTTGCATTGTTTGGTGAGATAGAAGAAGAATTTCAAGGATATGTGATAATTATTTATACAATATTATATTGTCCGGTAATGAAATTTATTAGTAATTTTATTAGGAGGTAAAATAATCTTTTCATGCTTAAATAAGGGAGAGAACTTGTTTCATTTCGTTAGTAAAAAGATACAAAATGATAGGACCAGAAAGAGTCTCTCCCTCCAGCTATCCACCTCTCGCCTCCCTCATCTCTTCCCACCAAACAAATAGTGGATTGTACCCCTCATTCCCCTTCTCTCCCTTCACCGTCACTCATTCTCTCCCTTCCAAAAAAAAAAAAAAAAAAAAACCCTTAGTGATAAATATTGATAAATATCCCTATAAAATCAATACATATTTTTAATATATTTTTATCCTACAAGAACATTATCTTAAAATCATTAAGAATATTCATATTCTCACGTATCTATAAATTAAAATATTTTTTTATGAAATAATTAGAAAAACATACACCACATTAACCATAAAATGTGAATAATATTTTAAAAAAATCCTAAGAAAATATTCTAAATTGTTATAAACTCTAAATTGTTCTTCATCAATTTCTTTTCTTGAGAAATTTTATAATTACTTGAAAATTTTCAATGGAGGATTCAAGTGAAATAAAAATAAAAGAAAGATGTCTGTTGAAGAGCCAACAACTATTGGAATATTTTTTTCTTTTCTTTTAGTATTTGAAAATGGATTTCTATAGTTTTCTAAACGATTATTCTTTTTACTTATTTTTCTTGCTATGTTCATTTACATGGTTATATATTTATGTATTTTTTTTAAATGCAGTATGTTAATTCTTGATTTTTGATTTATACATTACTTAAGTTTTTCTTCTTTACTGTTTCTCTCTCTCTCTCTCTAGAGATACTTTATGTTTTATTTTTTTAGAATGAAAATATATATTTTTTCTTATTGGGATTTGTTAATTTATTTCTAAGAAAATAAATTAAATTCAAAATAAAAGTTAGTGTATGAGAGAGTTAAATGTTGTTATATAAACAATATCTATAAAAGGATATATTTACTATGTTTATATTAGGAAACTGTTATTAAGTGGAGATATTTATGAATATTATATGTGTAAATATAATCTCTCATATTTTATTATTGGACAAATAATTAGATTTTAAGAAATAAAATAATTTTATTAAAAACATAAACATTAATGGGTCTAATGGTTTGACCAAAAATTTTTTTTTGACCGCCCTGCTAATAAATCCTGGCTCCTTCACTGTTTGGCACCAAGGTTCGGATCACAAATTACAACTCAAGTTTTTTTTTTCCCTGAAAATTCAACCTCAATTTCAATATTTACGTTCCTATTACAGTTTTTAAACTTAAATTTTAAAAGTCTATTGTATATATAAGTCCAAATGAGATGATATTTTATTTTTCCAAATTACATAAAATTTCAAAATGAATAAAACAAACATACAATTTCATTATTCATGTTACTATTACAAGATTTTTTTTTTTATTTTTTTTGTCTTTTTCTTTTTTAGTTCAGCTTATTGTGAACGAGGCTAGTCCTCGGGTTTTCTCTTAGAACTTATATCTACTTTATATATAAAACGAAGTTAAAAACTTACATACACACTTGCGAAACTCCTACTAGTTGCTCTTAAATGATCAAACGTATATTATTCGTTCCTGTTTTTCGACCTCCATCCAAGCACAAGAAATGAGCTCTTTGAAGGTGCTTTCTGTAGCTTTCTTTTCATGTTTCCGGGTTCAGTCGGGGCCTAGAGAAAGGAAGAGCACAGTTGAGCTAAAAACTAAAGTAAAAATAAAAGCTTTTTTTTTTTTTTTTTTTTTTTTTTTTTGGACTACCTATGTTTTTCTTTTTTTTTTTTTAATAAAAAAGAATTGGTTTGGGTTTGCTTAATTTTAGGATTTTTCTTTTAAGCTTGTTTAATTTATAGTAAAATAATCTTTAAACCAATGCTCAATACGTACTGAAAATAAGGGTAGTATATTTATTTTTTTATTTTTAAATTTACTTGTCAAGGGTTTCTTTTTAGTCACACGTAGGAGATTATTTTTTATAAGTTCAAAACTTGATTAATTTTTATTTTCTTTTTGCTAAAAAAAAAAAGTTTGCTTTTTAAATAGAAAAGAAAAGAGAAGGATGCACTTCTTTCTTCTCTTCCCAAGGTGCACCAGTGCTTTTTTTTTTTTTTTTGCTGGTTAGTTGCTCGAGTGATTTTATACTCCGTAGCCCGGCCTATCGGCCTGTATCGCTTTGGATGTTTGGTGGTAGAAAGTGAAATCTAATTAAGTCCATCATTTGAGTAAAATCAGATCATGTTTCTTTTGTTTCATTGTTGACCCAAAAATTTTCAAATTGAGAAGGAGATAGGATAGGATAACATCAATAATCCTCTTTTTCATTATCGAAACTAACCTATTATAGCTAAGTAAATATAATTAGAAATTTAAAGTTGTAAGGGGTAAAATGATACATATAGATCATTTAAAGTTTTTTTTTTTTTTTCCCCCTGTTTCAGATGCAATAATGTAGGTAACAGAAACTAATCAAAATGTAGGCAAGAGATAACATTTATATACGGAATGAGTGGTCTACATATCGATCGTAAACAGACAAATGATCCAACTTTTCCACATGGTGACGAAAAACTTTTAAAGGTCAATTTCAAAGAATTTTCACTCGTTATTTTATTTTATTTTATTTTTAGTTCATATTATTGTGAACGAGGCTAGACCTCGGGTTTCTCTTAGAACTTTTATCAACTATATATAAAAAACGAAGTTAAAAGCCGTACACAGTTGCGAAAATCTTGCTTGTTGCTCTTAAATCATCAAACATATATTATTCGTTCCTGTTTTTTGACCTCCATCCAAGCACAAGATTTGAGCTCTTTGAAAGGTACTTTCTGTAGCTTTCTTTTCATGTTTCCGGGTTCAGTTGGGGCCTAGAGAAAGGAAGATCACAGTTGAGCTGAAAACTAAAGTAAAAATGAATGCTTTTTTTGGAATTCTGGACTACCTATGTTTTTTTTTTTTTTTTAATAAAAAAGAATTGTTTTGGGTTTGTTTAATTTTAGGATTTTTTTAAGCTTTAAATGTTATTTATTTTTAATTTATGGTAAAATAATGTTTAAAACTATGCTCAATACGTACTAAAAATAAGGCTAGTCTATTTTTTAAAAAAAAAATTTAAATTTACTGGTCAAGGGATTTCACACGTAGGAGATTATTTTTTACAAGTCCCAAAACTTGATTAATTTTTATTTTCTTTCTCCAAAAAAACTTTGAAAAAGAAAAGAAAAGGAAAGGATGCACTTCTTTCTTCTCTTCTCAAGATGCTCCAGTTCCTTTTTTTTTTTTTTTCCCTCCTGTTTAGATGCTTCAGTGATTTAATACTCTGTAGCCCGGCCTATTGGCCTGTATCGCTTTGGATGTTTGGTGGTAGAGAGTGAAATCTAAGTAAGTCCATCATTTGAGTAAAATCAGATCATGTTTCTTATGTTTAATTGTTGACCCAAGAATTTTCAAATTGATAAGGAGATAGGACACCAATTATCCTCTTTTTCATTATCGAAACCAACCTATTATAGCTAAGTAAATATAATTATAAATTTAAAGTTGTAAGGGACAAAATTAGACATCTGTTATTTTTTAGGAACCAAAATGAAATTAACCCTAATTTTTGCATACCAAATGTGACATAATTTTGTTAAAAAATTCCTGAGAGTTTGGTTTAATTTTCTTTGTCAGGAATACATCTAACTTTCCAGTAAGTTATATATGAGTTTTCAAATGTGACATAATTTTGTTAAAAAATTCCTGAGAGTTTGGTTTAATTTTCTTTGTCAGGAATACATCTAACTTTCCAGTAAGTTATATATGAGTTTTAGGGAAAAATGAATAAATAACAGTCTTCAAAAATTAATTAAAATAAATAATAGGTTTTTTAAGTATTTGGAATAAAAAATAGATTTATCATTTAAATAGTTTATTTACATCAAATTTATCTGATAAATGATTTATTTACGTCTTGTAGATATATCAATTACTTAATAAAATTTTTATTTACCAAATAAATATATTATTTTCTTTAAATATTTTAAAATATTTTATTTCTTTCAATTATTTTTGTAAAAATATTACTTAATTACTATAATTTTCCATGATTTTTATTTGTCTCTCGATGAAAGTGGGCCATCAACATTTATATCTTATTTGGAACATGCAAATTCTAGCGTACATGCACAATTACATCTTGATCTAGACTTCGATATTTTTCTCTTTTTATTTTTCCTATATCTTTGAAACTTCTTACCACCTGTTCACTTTCTTTTTAAAACGTGAAACTGCTATCAGGTTTCTATGGCAATGAGCTGTCCAATTTCATGACAGATCTAGGTATAATTTTTGGTCGTTACATGACTTATTGAGGGTTGAGATTTAAAGGATGCACCACCAAACATTTCAAGAAGCATTACAACTTTAAAAGAAACTGTTCAAAATTTCAATAATTTAGGGTTCGTTTGGTATTTGAGTTGAGTTTGAGATAAGATAAAATTTTTAAGTTTGAGTTGAGTTAACTTTTTAAAAAATAGTTATAAATTTTGTTGGCTTTTCAGAAAAATACAAAAATTTGATTTGAGTTTGAGTTAAACTCAGTCATCAAACATAGGCTTAAAAAATAATATCCAAAAAATTAAAAAAATAATAGTTTGTTTAGTGTTTAAGTTTGCGTTTGGTTTGCTGATTGAAGATAAAATTTTTAAATTAAAATTGATTAATTTTTTAAAAAAACTAGTTATAAATTTTTTTGACTATTCAAAAAAAAAACAAAAACAAAAACTAACATGAAAAAATACAATTTAATTGAAGTTAAACTTAAATACCAAACAAAGCCTATGTTTAACTCTGACTTAAATATATTTTTTTAACTAAATTAAAAAAAAAACAACAAAAACTATAACTAATTTTTGAAAAATTAACCAATTCAATTTAAAAATTTTAACTCTAATCAGCAATCCAAACAGAAGCCAAGTTTTTGGTGATCCAACCACCAACCATGGTTCCCCAAGAGGGGTGACAGTCGGACCGGGAGTCGGGTTGGTGGCAAGGACGGAGGGGGTGACTTTCCAACAGAGAAGACGGCATAGGGACGCCATGGTCGACGATCGACCTGCGCAGATCTGCACTACCAAGGTGGTGCTGCTCGCGAAGTGGTCGAAGCTGGAAAGCTTACAACGCTGGTGGAGGTGACTCGCTGTCACGCTGGAACTGCAACTACCGGCGAGCTCCTCTGACCACCGAATCTCACAGAAGCAAAAAGAGCATGGAGCTGCAACGGAGCTGGAAAATCGCGATAGCCGACGTCCCCTCTGCTGTCAAGCCGTCCAGACCCCTTGAACGGCTGCGACAACAGGAATCCATCTCACCCTCACCTCGAACGGGCCCAACAACACGAATCAAGACCGGATCCGGCAACCGACGGTCGCAGCAACCACTGGCGAGCTCTCCAGCCTCCGAATCTCATGCCGGCGTGAACACTGAAAAATATATCTATTTGCTCTCACTGAAAAATATATTTACTCGTAAGTAAATTTTTTTACCACTTTTTATTTTTTTTAATTCTCATTTTAAAACCTTTTTCAGAAATGCATTTTTTAAATTTAATTTATATCCACCCCAAAACTATTGAAAATCTTAAAACTACCTCCAAATCTTTATCCCCAAAGCTCCGAGAAGAAGTCATCGCCGGATAAGACGACGATCTCGGCGACTCGGAAGAAGCAGGCTAACGCGAGATGGCTGGTGATGCAACGCCGACGCCACCGAGAATCGCCAGTTTTTAGATTACGATTTTGGATCTGTTTTTGGATCGCGATTCTCCGACAATCCTGGTCCGCGATCTAGCCTGGACGTTGATTACTTCCTACAGGGACAGGTAGCGGACAGGAGAAGAGGTAGAAATAGACGGCAACTGCGACTTCTCCATCGGCGGAGAGAAGGAGAGCGATCGATGGTGCGATTCTCGGGTTCGCGACTTTCCGGCGTCAGGAATGAGATGGTCCGAATCTCGAGGTTCTTTGCGATGGCAGCAACGACCGAAACATCAAGCTTGCTCGTGATGGCGACGACGACCGGAACAGCAAGCATGCTCACGACGTCGATGGTGGTCGGAACTGGAATATTAGATTTGAGAGAGATTGACGAGAGAGAGAGCCAAGGACATATTTGATTTTTAGGGGAGCTTGTTTGGATGGTTCCAACTCAAACTTTTTTTTATCTTTTTTTTTTTCAAAAATATTTTGTCTTTTTCTCAATTTTTTTTTTTTGAAAATTCAAAAAAATTTACTATTGAAACTTAAAAATCTCAATTCAAATTATTCCACCAAACACCCTCTTAGTTTTGTTATTTGTTTTAATTATGTTTTTTGGTATCAATAAATTTAGTGTTCGTTTGGTAAATGAGTTTAAATTGAAAATGTATAGTTTGAGTTGAAAATTTTTATTGACTTTTGAAAAAAGACAAAAACTTTTTCACAAAAAATGCAAAGATTTTTTCAAAAAAAGACAAAAACTGATATGAAAATTTCACCAAACGAGGCCTTAGGCCTCGTTTGGTGAAACGATTTGAATTGAAATTTTTAAATTTGAGTTGATTCATTTTTTAAAAATTAGTTATAATTTTGTTAACTTTTCAAAAAAGATAAAAATTGAGATGAAAAATTTAAATTTAAGTTGTATTACCAATAAAGCATTAAATTCTGCTATGTTTTAAACATTGTCTTGTATTATGCTATTTTGTCTATAAATAATAGAGGCAAATATTGAAGTCTTGGTCAAGACTGAAGATGATAAATTTGTGCACTTTGTAGATATTGTTAGCTGCTTTTTTTTTTTTTTTTTAAATGAACTTCATAATTTTTCTTTTTTTTGGAAAAATTTCGTAGTAGTACTTAATTAGTAGATTTTGGATGCCTTTAATTATATATATATATATATATATATATATGAATTTGAGTCATCCTCAATTAACTCTATAAAGGTGTATCTGCCATAAATATTCTTTTTTGAGTCATCCTCAATTAACTCTATAAAGGTGTATCTACCATAAATATTCTTTCTAGTTTTTACACAAAAGTTCAAGAAATAAAATCGTAACATGTAATAGGTAAGATGTCAAGCTTTCTACTGCAGCTGTGGATTTTTAATTTTAGCTGCACGACATTGCTGTGGTATTTAGAAGAAGAACCGGAAAGAAATTACTATTTAAAAAAAAGACAGAAAAGAAATGAAAAGAAAAGAAAGAGAGAGAGAGAGAGAGTTTTATGTGATTTTAATGATATAAGCGAGATTAATATACAACCTTCTTCTTACTCTTCTTATAAACCAAAAGAAACAAAGAAAGAAAAACAAGGGAAGTAAAACTTTTTTTTCCCCTTTTAACTAGTTTGTTTTTGTTTTGTTTTCGTTTTCGTTTTTCGTTTTTTGTTTTTTATGTTTTTTTTTTTTTTTTTTTTTTTTTTTTTTTTTTTTTTTTTTGTAATTTTAACTAGTTGATCATTTGGTCTAAACTTTTGCTATAGGACAAAGCTTTCTTGATGGGACCACAATCAATTAAATGCATTCAATTCTTTTTTCTTTTCTTTTCTTAATGCATTCTACTGTTTATACAATTGTTCTGAGCTTGTTATCTCTTTTAGTTTTTTTTTGGACATTTAGATTTTTTTTTCAGTTTTATATTTTGAAAAAGGAAATTTTTTTTTGTTTTCATTTCCTTCAATAGGTTTGTCCCTTATTAGTTTTTTAATTTTTTTTGTTTATTATATTTGACGTTGTGATCATTATAATAATGACTCTATTGCTTTAACGATTTTAACCTTTATATTATAAATTTATAAGAGAAATTATACACCCTCAAAACTCTATTTGTTTTTGTTTTTTATTTTTTCCTTCTAACTTCTCTCATAATAATACTTAATGATGGCGGCCACTATTTATAAATAAAAACTAGGGCAATATAAATTACAAGTATGAAATCTCTAAAATATTCTTAATGAAATTATAAGATCGATTCGTCTCTATATAAGGCGTTCCTGTGTAATGCATTAATTAGCTTTCACACATTAACATTTAGTAGTATTTAAAAATAAAAAAAAAAGCTGTATAATTCTTCTTTACTTTTTAATTAGATTTAGTAGTGCTTGTAGAAGATAAATCTGGTAGCAGATAATTAGATTCCTTTCGTTAAATGAAATATATATATATATATATTATATGTAATTCCGAATATATATTTTGAGTAATTTTCAATTAACTCTACGAAGCTGTACTCGCAATATATTTTTTTATTTTTTTTTTATTTTTTTAATTTAGGTGCAAAAGAAGATGTCCGGTGAAAGTCACAAGGTGGAAATCACAGACAATTACGAGGGGATGCTGAGACAGAGTCAGGCAAGCACAAGCCATAATGACGTTCGTTTGGATATTGAAGATATGAAACTGCTTACTACACTAAGCCAAAAGATGAAAATTATACGAGAAGAGAAAACGAAACCAAAGGTCTCGCCAAATGAAGATAACAGAGCAAAGATACAAAGAACTCCAAAGAGCATGCTGCAAAATTTAAACGAGGAGTATTTTCAGCCGGCGGAGTTGTCAGTCGGTTTTATTCAGAACAGCAATGAAGAGTATTTTAAGCCGAAGGAGTTGTCGATCGGTTTTATTCATGCTGCGTATCGTCATAGGGAACTCAAGCTTCAATTGGCGGCACATTTCATTTTAGAAAGTGGCAGTAAACCGGAAGTAATACTCAAAGAGTTTAAGAGTAAGATGAAGGACATAAAGGCGCGCTTCGATGAGAAGATAGTAAAGTTGTATATTAACGATAAGCAATTGATCAGGTTGTTGTTTCTGGATGGGTGTGCAATGTTAGGGTTCATACACTGCTATGTGAACCAGAGGTTAAACGAGGTTGGCATTAGTGATGATCAAGCAGCTGTTATCGAGCGGGATTTCCTTTTGCTAGAGAACCAAATACCTTTGAAGTCCTTGAGGTGTTGATGAGCTTTGAAACAGACAATGGAAAAAAAAATCACAAGGAAAGTTTCCTCAAGTTCATTTTTCTTATTGGTCATACTACTTTTCCAACGAACTCTCCGGAACTCTTATATTCGTATTTGGACCGATATTATTTCTCTCCTGAAGCTAACAAGAATCAAAAGCCGGTTCATGTTCTTGACCTTTTCAGAGAAGCACTCTTATTCGATGCTTACTCGTTTTATCCCGTTGAATACATGCTCAATCTCGTTCGTGGAATCTTCTGGGTTTTATGTTCTTGTGGTTTTGTAGTAATTTGTTATTTTCAGGAGCGCTTCAAAAAGAATCTTATCACACCCTATCTTGGAGGAGGGCTAAGCAGTTTTTCCACAGTACTCAGGAACTTAAAGCAGCAGGGATAAACTTCAAGCCAAGTCATTCTTTAACGGCGATATCTTTCCATTCTCAATTCTTTGTTGCACCTCAACTCATGCTTCCCACCTTAATTCTAGATGATTCGACAGCATATAAGTTGCTCAATCTAGTGGCCTACGAGATGTGCTCATCTGAATCTCATCCAAATAAAAAACCTTGGGTCACTTCCTTCGTGAACTTGCTAGATTCACTCGTTGATAATGAACAAGACATTAAGAACCTACGGACAGCGGACATTCTTCGGAACACTCTCAGTACCGATACACTTGCGGCTGAATTGATCAATAACTTAGGGGCTGGATGCTTTGCACCAACCGAAGATGCTTATATGGGTGTCAAGGATAATATAGAAAACTATTACAGAACGACGTGTGCGATCTGGATGGCCCAATTTTGCGATGCCCACTTCAGTAGCCCGTGGACTGTTCTGGCTCTCTTTGCCGCTATAGCGGTACTCGTATTAACTACTATTCAAACTTGGTATGCCGTCAATCCAAAAAAGTGAAAGGTACGAAATACTTATCCTATCCTAGTTACCTTGCCAATTTCATTTCAATTATTTCAGGTTTACTAACATTGCTACTTTGACAAATTAATTCAGGAATACCTCAAAAGGGTCGACCGACATTAACCGACTGAGTAATGGTGCAAGTTCATTCTAGAATCTGCCAAATGTGAGGTTACTGATTCCTTGCATCTTTCAAACTGTTGTCAATAAGAATAGCGCCAAGTCCGAGTCGAGAGATGCTCTATCAACATTTGTTGTTGTTGTTGTTTTTTTTTTTTATTATTATTTTTAATTATTATTATTATTATTTTTTTCCTGATCAACTATCAGTGCATGTTAGCTTTGGTACTTCTGATGTTTACTTCAAATTTGACGTTCAAAAGTTGTTTGAAGTGTGTCTTTTCTTTCAAAGTTTTAGTGCACTTCCTCTTGTGATTCATTTTGGTCTTTTTAATCGAATGGTTTAATAATATTGGTGTTTCTCGTGGATTGTGTGTCTTAAACCGTTGTTCATTATCAAAGAGTAAATCTATCAAGTTTATCATTGCTTTGTTTTGTAATAACCAGTTTTTGTACAAATTACGATTTCGGTTATTTGAAATCAAAATTTGTATTATGTGTGTTTATATGAAATGTCTAATCTGATTTATCAGAATTAGAATTTATGTATGATTTTTATTCCGGTCAACGTTTGACCAGAAAAGAATTTAAGATATGTTAAGACGGTATTGCAGTATAATAATCAGTATGAAATTATACTATGATAAAACCGTCATTACGGATACGGAAGTGAGAATAAGGTACGGGATTATTACAGAAAAATCAAGCTCAATATTTAGAACAATAAAGCCGAGAGATTTCAAGATCGGAGAAAATTTTTATACAGTCCAGTTAAACACAGATGAATTTTGGACTACGGTTCAGTATAACAGTACTGTTTTTAGTTAAAAAAAATATTGATTTTATTCATACTAGTATAATATTAGACTGTATTATGGAAGATAAGCCAAATGGCCCATAGTCAAGTGACACCTCATCACCAAAGGATATTAATCAAATTTTTGGAATTTTTGGAAAAAAATTATGGAAAGTATTATATAAGTAATCATTACACATAAGCTTACTCACCGAATACCTTCCCTTGGCCGGCCACCTTGCATGGAGTGATGAACAAATTCATATTTGTGGGGGGATTATTATACAATTTTGAGAAAATCAAATCACCTATAAATAGGTGATTATGTGGACTTTTGACCATTTTTGGTTCTACCTATTTACTTTAGTCACCGACTCTCCCACAAAAGCCGAACACAAAGGGAAGAAAGAGAACAAGGCTTGGTCGGATTTTTGAAGAAGGAAAAACAGAAAGAAAATTTTGGATTCAAGCTTAAAGATTATCTCCCAAGCTCTTGAGGTAAATCCTCTAACCCTAGCTAAGTTTTGTTCAAGTTTGAAGCATGGATTTTATGTGAATTTCCAAGTTTGGGATGTATTGAGCATAAGCTCATCTTCTCTATTTTCTTTATGGAATGGTTTATTGTGCTTTGATAGTGCATGATAGGCTTTAGGAGGCTTGATTGATGTAGTTGGTTGTGTTTTTGAATGATGCTCTAGAAATTTCATGTTAAGGTTATGTGCTCATTAGGTGCTCGTGAAATGTACCTAAGCTGTCCAAGAAAGTTTTTTTTTTTTATGATGATAATGGAATGAGAATGCATGATATGTGGAAGGTTTTAGAAACCTCCAAAACAAGAAATGGTAATGTTTACCATTAGGGTTTGCATGTTATTAGTATGGTTAGTATGAAACGTATGGCAAGGGAAACGATAGAAAATACGTTGCATTTTTGTTATAGGCTCACGGTTTTAACCGTTTGAGGTAGTGTGCGCGTAACCTACGAAACATCGAATCGAAAACTGCCAGTTTTGGACAAAACAAGGCAGCAATCTGGAATGTCAGTTTTGAGGCCTTTAGAGGCCAAATTTGGAAAGGTCAAAACACGAAAGTTGTAGAATAAGAAAAATTCTAGAGGGGAGCATGGACTGTTTTCAAAAATTAGGCTCCAACGGCCTCAGTTTTAGCCAAAACCCGAGCCTGGCCTGGGCAATACCGGGTACACGGCCAGACAACTTCAACGTGGTAAATGGGTAAGTCAAGGGCAAAACTAGGTTTTGAACAAACATGAAAGTTGTAGGAATATTTAAGATCTACAACTTTTATGAAGAAGACTTTTTGCAAATTCAAAACTAATTTTCAAGTAAAACTGAGTTTTAAAAACAGTGCAGGATTTGACAGTTTCTACACATGCACTATGGATTAATTTTTGAGACTTTTCAGAAGCAGTTTTTAGAATTTTACAGTTTTACTTTTAAAATAAATAATAATTCCTAAGTAAGGATTTATGATAAACTTTGGACCTAAGGTTACTCCTAGTAACCTAATTATTTACTAATGAACCTTGTAATCAAGGTTTGTCTTATGAAAGCAAACCAATTTATGTTTGGTTGTTGATTGGGTTATGAGCTATAAGGTTACACTTAGTAACCAAATAAGTATTGACATTTATTCTAATGAGGACTTATAACTGAAATTTTGGTTAAAGGTTGGTTTGGATACCAACACTAGATGCTACAAGTTATGGTAAGAGAGGTTGATCCTTATCTTATATTTTTTGTAAACAGGTAACTAACTATTGTTGCAACTCGTTGGAGTCGCAAACTTTCCTTCTAGCGAAAACCGGTAAGTACAACTCCGCCTACAGCATAGGCCGATTGTTGATTGCATGCATATTTTTAAGTTCTACGTTGATGCATATGACTTATGATTCTCATTGTGACATCATGAAGCATGTTCACTATTTATGACTCATATGGTAAGAATATGACTAAGTTTCAAGTAAGAAACAGTTTTAGGATTATGTCATTATGAAAGATGAAAAATCCAATAAGTTGGCAAGTTAAGTTGCCTTGTGTCGTACCGACCTGCTCTAGGTCAGGTTTGGTCTGTGGTTTGAGTTGGATTGGGCTGGCCGGTCCAACCATTCCATGGCAGCGCGCCACGGTACGAACACTTATGATACGTAAGGGCCCGGAAAATATAAGCTAACTTAAGAAAGCATAATCAAAGCATAATTGGTTCATGCATTTCTTTATTATGTTATGTTTTGCAGATAAATGGTTGTACTTGCTGAGCGAAAGCTCACAACTTACATCTATGCTGTAGGTAAATTCCCTACCGGCAATGTTTGATACAAGAAGGTAGTGCGCTGCAGAGGTGTCTATGAGATTACGGGCTGGGAACCACTGCGCGTTTTGTTATTATATATGTATACAGTTTTATTATATATTTTTAAGTTTCAAACATGAGTGCTTGAGTTGGTACTTATTTATGTTTATGTTTATATATATGTTTATATGCAAGTATATGCGTATAAAAAAATAAAAAAACTCTGAATTTCCACTTAATGAATATGTAAGTAATTATGTAAATTATGTAAGAAGTAACGGCCTACGTAAGGTGGGTCGTTACATGTTTAGCCATGTACATCTCATAGGCGACTAAAGCAGTATATATGTGCCTTTTGAGTGTCCACAACTAAGTTGAAGAAACGGGACGGATCGCAAAATTTTTGTTCAGTGTGGGCACTTAATTTAAAATGAAAACAATGTTGAGCAAGCAAAATTTTATGAAATTAGCAGGAAGTAATCAATGGCGAAGTGAGAATTTTATGAGGAGGCTAATACTTATATAATGATTAATTAGCGGTTATTATGATAAAACTTTTCTTTTTATGGGGTCATTATGAAAAGTTATTCAAAATTATAGAATATTTTTAAAAAAAATGTTAGAGGGGCTTAGGTAGGCCCTAGTTCCCTCCTTCCCTGGGGACAATTAAGAGGCAAGAAAAAATTTATAAACATATAGGTCATTTAAAATTTTTAAGAAAAATGAATTGGGACACGTGCCCACACTGAATCTCTTATGGGTCCATCTATGCCGGTACG
>CM046362.1:3028015-3095097 GCA_025413025.1 Ficus hispida
AGTTTGAGTTTCTTCAAATTCGACCTCTAAGGGCCTCAAAATACCATTTCCAGAACACTGCCCAGTCTTGACCCGAGACTGGCAGTTTCGGTTCTTAATTTCGTTTTACGTCCTAAAACGTGCACGCTACCTCAACCGACCACAGCGGGAGCCTAAAGTAACACATGCAATCGTTTCTAACGTTCCAATCCATCATGCATCTAACATGCACCCTAACATTCAATCAAGCATAAACATAACCAAACCACAATTGAGACCTTAGCACCCTAATCAAGCACATAACTTATTGCATGGCATAAGAAAATGAGCTTATGCTCTTACATCCCAAACATGGAAATACACTTAAATTTCCCAAATTTAAGCTCAAATTAGAAAGGTTTAAGGTCATAAGGTTTACCTCTAGGGTTTGGAAGTTGGTTCACAAGCTTGGATTCCAATTTTTCTCTCCCTTTTTCCTTGGCTCCACACAACCGGCCTCCCCTCCAATTGGGTTCCAAAAATTTTGGCCAATTAAATTGAGCCTCACACACTCACATAAGGTCTGGCCATTACCAAAAATCCAGCCAACCATTTTTTTTTTCTCTTCCTAGGGTCGGTTTTGGTGGAGAAAATGGGTGAGGGAAAATTTTGCCATAGTTTGGCTTGTTTTTCTAATTTTTTTTGAGCTGAAATCCGCCCCCCCCTTGGCCCTATTTATAGCTGATTTTGAACTTTCAAAATTGCTAAAAAGTCCTTGAATTTGGATTTAATTATTTTTCCAAAATTGCACTTTAGTCCTTGAAGCAAAAATATTTGCACTTTGACCCCTACAAGTGTTGGCTGGCCATTGGTTGCCTTGGAGCCCAAGTTTTGCTTACCTCATCATGATGACATCATCTTGATGACATCATGTGCTTACCTCATGCTTACATCATCATTTTTCTCCAAAATTACACTTTTGCCCCCAAAAGACAAAATATTTACAATTTGACCTTCCAAGTGGCATGTTGGCCGGCCATCACCTTGTTCTCCAAGCAAATGATGACATCATTTTGATGACATCATTTTGCTTACATTACCTATTTTTTAGAAATTGCATTTTGGCCCCGAAAGTTAAAATTCTTGCATTTATGCCCTCTAGGTGGCCGGCCCCTTACTTGGAAATCAAGCCAAGCTTATCTCACCTTGATGACATCATCTTGATAACATCACTTCGCTTACATCATCAATTTTCCAAAATTTGCACTTTTGCCCCAAAAGTGAAAATTCTTACAAAAATGCCCCCTAGGTGGCCGGCCATTATGGTGCTTAGGTGGCAAAGATTTCTTTCCACAATTTCCTTAAATCAAAATGATGTCATAATTCTAAGATAGGGTGATGTCACCATAAGGCCTTGTTTGGCTACTTTTTGGAAAAGCAGTCCAATCTTAATCTAACACAGATAAATCCAATACTGTGTTCACTAATACACAATACAATTCAGTACTGTTATACTTGACTGCAGTCCAAAATTTATCTGCGTAAAAATGGACTGTAAAAATTTTCTTCTTATTTCTGAAAGTCATTAGGACTTTGATATCCAACTTAGTGTGCTTGATTTTTCTAGGGTGGTCTCAAAGCTTATTCCAGCTATCTTATCCAAAAGATAATTTCGCAGTATATTTCTCATACTGCTTATCCTATTATGGTACAGTCATACCTTTGACTGTTCTTGGTCAACTTTGACTTTTTGGTCAAACTTTGACCAACATGAAATCATGAAATTTTGTCATGCCGTTTTTCTCAAAACGCCTTATACTTGGCTAAGTAATCTATCGTTGAGTCTCGTAACTGGTTAAATGAGAACTCAAACTTATACTGTTATTCCATTCCAATCTTGATCCAGACTTAGGTTTTCCTTGTTTCTAAGGAAATCTAGAGTCATCAAAATTTCGGATATTACATCAGGTTTCTATGGCAATGAGCTGTCCAATTTCATGACAGATCTAGGTATAATTTTTGGTCATTACATGACTTATTGAGGGTTGAGATTTAAAGGATGCACCACCAAACATTTCAAGAAGCATTACAACTTTAAAAGAAACTGTTCAAAATTTCAATAATTTAGGGTTCGTTTGGTATTTGAGTTGAGTTTGAGATAAGATAAAATTTTTAAGTTTGAGTTGAGTTAACTTTTTAAAAAATAGTTATAAATTTTGTTGGCTTTTCAGAAAAATACAAAAATTTGATTTGAGTTTGAGTTAAACTCAGTCATCAAACATAGGCTTAAAAAATAATATCCAAAAAATTAAAAAAATAATAGTTTGTTTAGTGTTTAAGTTTGCGTTTGGTTTGCTGATTGAAGATAAAATTTTTAAATTAAAATTGATTAATTTTTAAAAAAAACTAGTTATAAATTTTTTTGACTATTCAAAAAAAAAACAAAAACAAAAACTAACATGAAAAAATACAATTTAATTGAAGTTAAACTTAAATACCAAACAAAGCCTATGTTTAACTCTGACTTAAATATATTTTTTTAACTAAATTAAAAAAAAACAACAAAAACTATAACTAATTTTTGAAAAATTAACCAATTCAATTTAAAAATTTTAACTCTAATCAGCAATCCAAACAGAAGCCAAGTTTTTGGTGATCCAACCACCAACCATGGTTCCCCAAGAGGGGTGACAGTCGGACCGGGAGTCGGGTTGGTGGCAAGGACGGAGGGGGTGACTTTCCAACAGAGAAGACGGCATAGGGACGCCATGGTCGACGATCGACCTGCGCAGATCTGCACTACCAAGGTGGTGCTGCTCGCGAAGTGGTCGAAGCTGGAAAGCTTACAACGCTGGTGGAGGTGACTCGCTGTCACGCTGGAACTGCAACTACCGGCGAGCTCCTCTGACCACCGAATCTCACAGAAGCAAAAAGAGCATGGAGCTGCAACGGAGCTGGAAAATCGCGATAGCCGACGTCCCCTCTGCTGTCAAGCCGTCCAGACCCCTTGAACGGCTGCGACAACAGGAATCCATCTCACCCTCACCTCGAACGGGCCCAACAACACGAATCAAGACCGGATCCGGCAACCGACGGTCGCAGCAACCACTGGCGAGCTCTCCAGCCTCCGAATCTCATGCCGGCGTGAACACTGAAAAATATATCTATTTGCTCTCACTGAAAAATATATTTACTCGTAAGTAAATTTTTTACCACTTTTTATTTTTTTTAATTCTCATTTTAAAACCTTTTTCAGAAATGCATTTTTTAAATTTAATTTATATCCACCCCAAAACTATTGAAAATCTTAAAACTACCTCCAGATCTTTATCCCCAAAGCTCCGAGAAGAAGTCATCGCCGGATAAGACGACGATCTCGGCGACTCGGAAGAAGCAGGCTAACGCGAGATGGCTGGTGATGCAACGCCGACGCCACCGAGAATCGCCAGTTTTTAGATTACGATTTTGGATCTGTTTTTGGATCGCGATTCTCCGACAATCCTGGTCCGCGATCTAGCCTGGACGTTGATTACTTCCTACAGGGACAGGTAGCGGACAGGAGAAGAGGTAGAAATAGACGGCAACTGCGACTTCTCCATCGGCGGAGAGAAGGAGAGCGATCGATGGTGCGATTCTCGGGTTCGCGACTTTCCGGCGTCAGGAATGAGATGGTCCGAATCTCGAGGTTCTTTGCGATGGCAGCAACGACCGAAACATCAAGCTTGCTCGTGATGGCGACGACGACCGGAACAGCAAGCATGCTCACGACGTCGATGGTGGTCGGAACTGGAATATTAGATTTGAGAGAGATTGACGAGAGAGAGAGCCAAGGACATATTTGATTTTTAGGGGAGCTTGTTTGGATGGTTCCAACTCAAACTTTTTTTTATCTTTTTTTTTTTCAAAAATATTTTGTCTTTTTCTCAATTTTTTTTTTTTGAAAATTCAAAAAAATTTACTATTGAAACTTAAAAATCTCAATTCAAATTATTCCACCAAACACCCTCTTAGTTTTGTTATTTGTTTTAATTATGTTTTTTGGTATCAATAAATTTAGTGTTCGTTTGGTAAATGAGTTTAAATTGAAAATGTATAGTTTGAGTTGAAAATTTTTATTGACTTTTGAAAAAAGACAAAAACTTTTTCACAAAAAATGCAAAGATTTTTTCAAAAAAAGACAAAAACTGATATGAAAATTTCACCAAACGAGGCCTTAGGCCTCGTTTGGTGAAACGATTTGAATTGAAATTTTTAAATTTGAGTTGATTCATTTTTTAAAAATTAGTTATAATTTTGTTAACTTTTCAAAAAAGATAAAAATTGAGATGAAAAATTTAAATTTAAGTTGTATTACCAATAAAGCATTAAATTCTGCTATGTTTTAAACATTGTCTTGTATTATGCTATTTTGTCTATAAATAATAGAGGCAAATATTGAAGTCTTGGTCAAGACTGAAGATGATAAATTTGTGCACTTTGTAGATATTGTTAGCTGCTTTTTTTTTTTTTTTTTAAATGAACTTCATAATTTTTCTTTTTTTTGGAAAAATTTCGTAGTAGTACTTAATTAGTAGATTTTGGATGCCTTTAATTATATATATATATATATATATATATATATGAATTTGAGTCATCCTCAATTAACTCTATAAAGGTGTATCTGCCATAAATATTCTTTTTTGAGTCATCCTCAATTAACTCTATAAAGGTGTATCTACCATAAATATTCTTTCTAGTTTTTACACAAAAGTTCAAGAAATAAAATCGTAACATGTAATAGGTAAGATGTCAAGCTTTCTACTGCAGCTGTGGATTTTTAATTTTAGCTGCACGACATTGCTGTGGTATTTAGAAGAAGAACCGGAAAGAAATTACTATTTAAAAAAAAGACAGAAAAGAAATGAAAAGAAAAGAAAGAGAGAGAGAGAGAGAGTTTTATGTGATTTTAATGATATAAGCGAGATTAATATACAACCTTCTTCTTACTCTTCTTATAAACCAAAAGAAACAAAGAAAGAAAAACAAGGGAAGTAAAACTTTTTTTTCCCCTTTTAACTAGTTTGTTTTTGTTTTGTTTTCGTTTTCGTTTTTTCGTTTTTTGTTTTTTATGTTTTTTTTTTTTTTTTTTTTTTTTTTTTTTTTTTTTTTTGTAATTTTAACTAGTTGATCATTTGGTCTAAACTTTTGCTATAGGACAAAGCTTTCTTGATGGGACCACAATCAATTAAATGCATTCAATTCTTTTTTCTTTTCTTTTCTTAATGCATTCTACTGTTTATACAATTGTTCTGAGCTTGTTATCTCTTTTAGTTTTTTTTTGGACATTTAGATTTTTTTTTCAGTTTTATATTTTGAAAAAGGAAATTTTTTTTTGTTTTCATTTCCTTCAATAGGTTTGTCCCTTATTAGTTTTTTTAATTTTTTTTGTTTATTATATTTGACGTTGTGATCATTATAATAATGACTCTATTGCTTTAACGATTTTAACCTTTATATTATAAATTTATAAGAGAAATTATACACCCTCAAAACTCTATTTGTTTTTGTTTTTTATTTTTTCCTTCTAACTTCTCTCATAATAATACTTAATGATGGCGGCCACTATTTATAAATAAAAACTAGGGCAATATAAATTACAAGTATGAAATCTCTAAAATATTCTTAATGAAATTATAAGATCGATTCATATGCTGTCTCTATATAAGGCGTTCCTGTGTAATGCATTAATTAGCTTTCACACATTAACATTTAGTAGTATTTAAAAATAAAAAAAAAAAGCTGTATAATTCTTCTTTACTTTTTAATTAGATTTAGTAGTGCTTGTAGAAGATAAATCTGGTAGCAGATAATTAGATTCCTTTCGTTAAATGAAATATATATATATATATATATTATATGTAATTCCGAATATATATTTTGAGTAATTTTCAATTAACTCTACGAAGCTGTACTCGCAATATATTTTTTTATTTTTTTTTATTTTTTTAATTTAGGTGCAAAAGAAGATGTCCGGTGAAAGTCACAAGGTGGAAATCACAGACAATTACGAGGGGATGCTGAGACAGAGTCAGGCAAGCACAAGCCATAATGACGTTCGTTTGGATATTGAAGATATGAAACTGCTTACTACACTAAGCCAAAAGATGAAAATTATACGAGAAGAGAAAACGAAACCAAAGGTCTCGCCAAATGAAGATAACAGAGCAAAGATACAAAGAACTCCAAAGAGCATGCTGCAAAATTTAAACGAGGAGTATTTTCAGCCGGCGGAGTTGTCAGTCGGTTTTATTCAGAACAGCAATGAAGAGTATTTTAAGCCGAAGGAGTTGTCGATCGGTTTTATTCATGCTGCGTATCGTCATAGGGAACTCAAGCTTCAATTGGCGGCACATTTCATTTTAGAAAGTGGCAGTAAACCGGAAGTAATACTCAAAGAGTTTAAGAGTAAGATGAAGGACATAAAGGCGCGCTTCGATGAGAAGATAGTAAAGTTGTATATTAACGATAAGCAATTGATCAGGTTGTTGTTTCTGGATGGGTGTGCAATGTTAGGGTTCATACACTGCTATGTGAACCAGAGGTTAAACGAGGTTGGCATTAGTGATGATCAAGCAGCTGTTATCGAGCGGGATTTCCTTTTGCTAGAGAACCAAATACCCTTTGAAGTCCTTGAGGTGTTGATGAGCTTTGAAACAGACAATGGAAAAAAAAATCACAAGGAAAGTTTCCTCAAGTTCATTTTTCTTATTGGTCATACTACTTTTCCAACGAACTCTCCGGAACTCTTATATTCGTATTTGGACCGATATTATTTCTCTCCTGAAGCTAACAAGAATCAAAAGCCGGTTCATGTTCTTGACCTTTTCAGAGAAGCACTCTTATTCGATGCTTACTCGTTTTATCCCGTTGAATACATGCTCAATCTCGTTCGTGGAATCTTCTGGGTTTTATGTTCTTGTGGTTTTGTAGTAATTTGTTATTTTCAGGAGCGCTTCAAAAAAGAATCTTATCACACCCTATCTTGGAGGAGGGCTAAGCAGTTTTTCCACAGTACTCAGGAACTTAAAGCAGCAGGGATAAACTTCAAGCCAAGTCATTCTTTAACGGCGATATCTTTCCATTCTCAATTCTTTGTTGCACCTCAACTCATGCTTCCCACCTTAATTCTAGATGATTCGACAGCATATAAGTTGCTCAATCTAGTGGCCTACGAGATGTGCTCATCTGAATCTCATCCAAATAAAAAACCTTGGGTCACTTCCTTCGTGAACTTGCTAGATTCACTCGTTGATAATGAACAAGACATTAAGAACCTACGGACAGCGGACATTCTTCGGAACACTCTCAGTACCGATACACTTGCGGCTGAATTGATCAATAACTTAGGGGCTGGATGCTTTGCACCAACCGAAGATGCTTATATGGGTGTCAAGGATAATATAGAAAACTATTACAGAACGACGTGTGCGATCTGGATGGCCCAATTTTGCGATGCCCACTTCAGTAGCCCGTGGACTGTTCTGGCTCTCTTTGCCGCTATAGCGGTACTCGTATTAACTACTATTCAAACTTGGTATGCCGTCAATCCAAAAAAGTGAAAGGTACGAAATACTTATCCTATCCTAGTTACCTTGCCAATTTCATTTCAATTATTTCAGGTTTACTAACATTGCTACTTTGACAAATTAATTCAGGAATACCTCAAAAGGGTCGACCGACATTAACCGACTGAGTAATGGTGCAAGTTCATTCTAGAATCTGCCAAATGTGAGGTTACTGATTCCTTGCATCTTTCAAACTGTTGTCAATAAGAATAGCGCCAAGTCCGAGTCGAGAGATGCTCTATCAACATTTGTTGTTGTTGTTGTTTTTTTTTTTTATTATTATTTTTAATTATTATTATTATTATTTTTTTCCTGATCAACTATCAGTGCATGTTAGCTTTGGTACTTCTGATGTTTACTTCAAATTTGACGTTCAAAAGTTGTTTGAAGTGTGTCTTTTCTTTCAAAGTTTTAGTGCACTTCCTCTTGTGATTCATTTTGGTCTTTTTAATCGAATGGTTTAATAATATTGGTGTTTCTCGTGGATTGTGTGTCTTAAACCGTTGTTCATTATCAAAGAGTAAATCTATCAAGTTTATCATTGCTTTGTTTTGTAATAACCAGTTTTTGTACAAATTACGATTTCGGTTATTTGAAATCAAAATTTGTATTATGTGTGTTTATATGAAATGTCTAATCTGATTTATCAGAATTAGAATTTATGTATGATTTTTATTCCGGTCAACGTTTGACCAGAAAAGAATTTAAGATATGTTAAGACGGTATTGCAGTATAATAATCAGTATGAAATTATACTATGATAAAACCGTCATTACGGATACGGAAGTGAGAATAAGGTACGGGATTATTACAGAAAAATCAAGCTCAATATTTAGAACAATAAAGCCGAGAGATTTCAAGATCGGAGAAAATTTTTATACAGTCCAGTTAAACACAGATGAATTTTGGACTACGGTTCAGTATAACAGTACTGTTTTTAGTTAAAAAAAATATTGATTTTATTCATACTAGTATAATATTGACTGTATTATGGAAGATAAGCCAAATGGCCCATAGTCAAGTGACACCTCATCACCA
This sequence comes from Ficus hispida, assembly GCA_025413025.1. NCBI lineage: Eukaryota > Viridiplantae > Streptophyta > Magnoliopsida > Rosales > Moraceae > Ficus > Ficus hispida. Next base: position 3,036,616 of record CM046362.1, read on the forward strand.
AAGGATATTAATCAAATTTTTGGAATTTTTGGAAAAAAATTATGGAAAGTATTATATAAGTAATCATTACACATAAGCTTACTCACCGAATACCTTCCCTTGGCCGGCCACCTTGCATGGAGTGATGAACAAATTCATATTTGTGGGGGATTATTATACAATTTTGAGAAAATCAAATCACCTATAAATAGGTGATTATGTGGACTTTTGACCATTTTTGGTTCTACCTATTTACTTTAGTCACCGACTCTCCCACAAAAGCCGAACACAAAGGGAAGAAAGAGAACAAGGCTTGGTCGGATTTTTGAAGAAGGAAAAACAGAAAGAAAATTTTGGATTCAAGCTTAAAGATTATCTCCCAAGCTCTTGAGGTAAATCCTCTAACCCCTAGCTAAGTTTTGTTCAAGTTTGAAGCATGGATTTTATGTGAATTTCCAAGTTTGGGATGTATTGAGCATAAGCTCATCTTCTCTATTTTCTTTATGGAATGGTTTATTGTGCTTTGATAGTGCATGATAGGCTTTAGGAGGCTTGATTGATGTAGTTGGTTGTGTTTTTGAATGATGCTCTAGAAATTTCATGTTAAGGTTATGTGCTCATTAGGTGCTCGTGAAATGTACCTAAGCTGTCCAAGAAAGTTTTTTTTTTTTTTATGATGATAATGGAATGAGAATGCATGATATGTGGAAGGTTTTAGAAACCTCCAAAACAAGAAATGGTAATGTTTACCATTAGGGTTTGCATGTTATTAGTATGGTTAGTATGAAACGTATGGCAAGGGAAACGATAGAAAATACGTTGCATTTTTGTTATAGGCTCACGGTTTTAACCGTTTGAGGTAGTGTGCGCGTAACCTACGAAACATCGAATCGAAAAACTGCCAGTTTTGGACAAAACAAGGCAGCAATCTGGAATGTCAGTTTTGAGGCCTTTAGAGGCCAAATTTGGAAAAGGTCAAAACACGAAAGTTGTAGAATAAGAAAAATTCTAGAGGGGAGCATGGACTGTTTTCAAAAATTAGGCTCCAACGGCCTCAGTTTTAGCCAAAACCCGAGCCTGGCCTGGGCAATACCGGGTACACGGCCAGACAACTTCAACGTGGTAAATGGGTAAGTCAAGGGCAAAACTAGGTTTTGAACAAAACATGAAAGTTGTAGGAATATTTAAGATCTACAACTTTTATGAAGAAGACTTTTGCAAATTCAAAACTAATTTTCAAGTAAAACTGAGTTTTAAAAACAGTGCAGGATTTGACAGTTTCTACACATGCACTATGGATTAATTTTTGAGACTTTTCAGAAGCAGTTTTTAGAATTTTACAGTTTTACTTTTAAAATAAATAAATAATCCTAAGTAAGGATTTATGATAAACTTTGGACCTAAGGTTACTCCTAGTAACCTAATTATTTACTAATGAACCTTGTAATCAAGGTTTGTCTTATGAAAGCAAACCAATTTATGTTTGGTTGTTGATTGGGTTATGAGCTATAAGGTTACACTTAGTAACCAAATAAGTATTGACATTTATTCTAATGAGGACTTATAACTGAAATTTTGGTTAAAGGTTGGTTTGGATACCAACACTAGATGCTACAAGTTATGGTAAGAGAGGTTGATCCTTATCTTATATTTTTTTGTAAACAGGTAACTAACTATTGTTGCAACTCGTTGGAGTCGCAAACTTTCCTTCTAGCGAAAACCGGTAAGTACAACTCCGCCTACAGCATAGGCCGATTGTTGATTGCATGCATATTTTTAAGTTCTACGTTGATGCATATGACTTATGATTCTCATTGTGACATCATGAAGCATGTTCACTATTTATGACTCATATGGTAAGAATATGACTAAGTTTCAAGTAAGAAACAGTTTTAGGATTATGTCATTATGAAAGATGAAAAATCCAATAAGTTGGCAAGTTAAGTTGCCTTGTGTCGTACCGACCTGCTCTAGGTCAGGTTTGGTCTGTGGTTTGAGTTGGATTGGGCTGGCCGGTCCAACCATTCCATGGCAGCGCGCCACGGTACGAACACTTATGATACGTAAGGGCCCGGAAAATATAAGCTAACTTAAGAAAGCATAATCAAAGCATAATTGGTTCATGCATTTCTTTATTATGTTATGTTTTGCAGATAAATGGTTGTACTTGCTGAGCGAAAGCTCACAACTTACATCTATGCTGTAGGTAAATTCCCTACCGGCAATGTTTGATACAAGAAGGTAGTGCGCTGCAGAGGTGTCTATGAGATTACGGGCTGGGAACCACTGCGCGTTTTGTTATTATATATGTATACAGTTTTATTATATATTTTTAAGTTTCAAACATGAGTGCTTGAGTTGGTACTTATTTATGTTTATGTTTATATATATGTTTATATGCAAGTATATGCGTATAAAAAAATAAAAAAACTCTGAATTTCCACTTAATGAATATGTAAGTAATTATGTAAATTATGTAAGAAGTAACGGCCTACGTAAGGTGGGTCGTTACATGTTTAGCCATGTACATCTCATAGGCGACTAAAGCAGTATATATGTGCCTTTTGAGTGTCCACAACTAATGTAAGAAATCGGGACGGATCGCAAAATTTTGTTCAGTGTGGGCACTTAATTTAAAATGAAAACAATGTTGAGCAAGCAAAATTTTATGAAATTAGCAGGAAGTAATCAATGGCGAAGTGAGAATATTTTATGAGGAGGCTAATACTTATATAATGATTAATTAGCGGTTATTATGATAAAACTTTTCTTTTTATGGGGTCATTATGAAAAGTTATTCAAAATTATAGAATATTTTTAAAAAAAATGTTAGAGGGGCTTAGGTAGGCCCTAGTTCCCTCCTTCCCTGGGGACAATTAAGAGGCAAGAATGAAAAATTTATAAACATATAGGTCATTTTAAAATTTTTAAGAAAAATGAATTGGGACACGTGCCCACACTGAATCTCTTATGGGTCCATCTATGCCGGTACGGTTGGTTTCTTCCTAAACATACTGCCAATTTAAGCGTGAGTTCCTTTTGTATAGGCATGCTGCGGTAAGAAGTGTTAATTTGTTTTTATGAGCATATCTTTTTTTCCCCCTAAAAAACATATATTTCCTTTCTCTTTATACAATTTGAATTATTTGGAATTGGAAGTCTAATTTTAATACATGATTGTATTTGCCGGGTTGAGCAAGCTTTTGTCGTCTTTTTATTTGTTATTTTACTTATTCTAACATTTCTTTCTACTACATGAGGAATTGCCTATCACATAAAAATAAACATTCAAGTTCACATTATTCGCCCATTGACCAATTCGCTACTACAAATTAAATAAGAAAAATAATAATAGTAATACAAGTAGAGAAGAAGGGAACACAGAGGTATTTAACATATATGTGCTTCCATAGACTAAAAATAATAAATTCATTAATAAAGAGTACTATGAATGGGATCTCATATAAATAAAGTTAAAATATATACATTCAGATAAGTTTCTTAAACTTATAAATCTACTAAAATTAAGACTTATTCTAAATTACAATAGATACAAATAAATCTAAAGTTCATAATAAAGATAATTACACATAAAACTTTAACTTTTCTTAATATTAATACTAACTTTCCTAATACGCCCCACAAGATGAACCTCTAATAAAAAAATCTAATCTTGAACTATAACAAAAGAAACTTGAATAAATAACTTTTTCCCTTTTTTTTTCTAATTTTTTTTGTATTTTTTTATTTTACTTCTAGAAAAATAAAAATAAAAGATGTTAGGGTGAAAGAGCGCAGAAAAGAGATGACAAGTGTCAAGAGCGAGAGAGAGGGTGTTTAGGCGTAGGTGGACAGTAATGATCAGAAGATGAGGGAAAAGACAGCAGGCACTTGGGTGTAGAGAAGGCAATCGTCAGAAGATTAGGGAGAAGACAACAAGTACTTGAGAGCATAGAGAAATGGTGTATGGGCATTAGAATGTCAATCATCAAGAGAGAAAGAGCGCATAGGTACTGGGACGATAATCGTCAAGAGCAGGACGCAATAGCATTGGGATCAAAGGATCAATAACTTATCTGAGTATAATCGTAATGATAAAATATTAAATAAAATAAATAAAACAAAGGAGAAACTGGTTTTTTATTTTTATTTTTTAAGCAAGAACTTTTTCTTTTTTGGTGTTGGGGATACATGTGACTTTTTTTTTTCTTTTGTGGGTGATAGAAACGTGAAGCAAAGAAGTTGGGGAATGAGATGTATTTGGGAAAGAGGATTACAGGAGGTGAGTGTTGGGGGAGAGTGTGTTTGGGTTTGGTGGTTTAGGAATTACATGAAAAAAAAAAAAAAAAAGGTTGAAATGGGAGTGTTTTAGGTATTGAAGTTTAGGATCTAAGGCTCTGATATCATATATAAATTAAATAAGAAAAATAAGAATAGTAATAAAAGTAGAGAAGAAGGGAATATGGAGATATTTGACGTGGATGTGTTTTTACAGACTAAGAGTAAGTTACAATGTATACAATCAAGTGACTTTCCTACTACTTACAAATCTATTAAATCAAGACTTATTCTAAATTACAATAAATACAAATAAATCTAATGTTTCTAATAAAGATAATTACATACAAAACTTTAATTTTAATGTTAATACTGACTTTCCTAATATTTGCATTAGGCACGAACCATATAGCTAAGATAGAGCTATTGAAACAGAAGTTGAAATGCTATATAACAAGTCGAAAATGGAAAGATATTATTTATCTAAACGATATGGTAGGATTTTAGTTTGGTTGACTTCGAATTATGCTTAGCTTGGTTTTTTGGATTTGTCTGATCTGTCGAAGCATCTCGATTTCATGTTTATTGGCTTATGCGAAGCTTGGTTGACTTCACAAAATTATGTTTGTCAGATTTATATTTCTCAAAACCAGTGTTCTAATGGTTCATAGATTTTCAGTAATTTCTGTCTGAGTGGAAACTAGTGTTTTCTTGAGGGAAAAAAATTCATCACCTCCCCCTGAATTATATCACTAATGTCAGTATGCCTCTGAACTATGAAACTCCTTTATTTGGGGGAAGGCGGCACTCTATCAGGTTTTGGCATAATTGCCGGCCTTTTCTTTTTTCTTTTTTAAATTGATCTACTCGTTGGTTGATGGGCAACCGATGATGAAAGCACTCTTTTCTTGTCGGTTGGTGGGCAACTGACGGGAAACTCCTTTCTCGTCGCCCAGCGCTCAAACCGACAAGGAAGGGGCCGAACCTTGTAGTGGTTACCCCGCCGAACCTTGCAGTGGTTACCCTCTCCGTAAGTTTCCATTAGTTTTTGTGTTATTTTTAATTTCAAATTGCCCAATGATTTTTGTTTTTCTGTCAAAATGCCCTCTAAATTTTAATATTTATATCAAATGACTTGTGATCTGAACGAGTACTCGTGATCCTCCAAATGCCTTTGACCAGTTGCTAACTTTCATATGTCGTTCTTTCTCCTTCATTTTCTTTACATTGGGAGCGATAACATGTTAGGTGATAGAGCGGTTTAGTAAATCACGCAATGATCTCCCTCGACATTAGAGCAAAATGCAGTACTCCAAACGACATTGGAGCGGTTTAGTAAGTTGTTGAATTTGGTCGCCTACAAGATATGCTTGTCAACCGATGATCCAAAAAATTATTGGATTACTTCTTATGTAAAATTGCTAGATTTCCTCGTTGATAGTTAGGAAGACGTTAAGAACCTAAGGGCGGCGGACGTTCTTCGGATCAGTCTCAGTAGTGATGCCGATGCAGCTAGATTGATCAATAACTGACAGGTAAAATGTACTTCAGCTTCTTCAAATTAACTAATTGCTAATTTTATTTTCAATATTTCATTTTTATCAACATTGTTACATTGAAAATTTTATTCAGGGATGCAACAAAGGGTCGATCATAAACCGTCTGTAGACATGACAAGTCCTCTCTAGCATCGGCCATATATTCTATCGAGCTTCCAGTATGAGATAAGGTTGTGCGTGGGAAGATCTATTTTCTTCTTGTTGTTGTTGTCTTATTTTATTTTATTTTACTTATTTATTGTTGGCTGAACTTTCAAATCTAATCTTGTTGTACTTCTAATGTTGGCTTCAAATTTCTTGTTGTTTACAGCTTGTTTAAATGTGTGTGTTTTTTTCTTTTGTCTTTTTTCTTTTTCCTTTCGAAGTTTAAGTGTACTACCTTATATGAGTCGTTTAAGTGTTTATGTGCAAATAGTATTAATTACAAATAATGTTAATGTTGAATTATGGAGAAGAGTTCTCTGCTTCTTCTCTGTTATATCTTCATTACTTTTTTTGTTCTTTATTTTTGTTGAGAAATCTTTGTGATTCCTTATTGTTATTTCAATATTTTTTCTTTCTAATTTTTACACAACAGTTTGATCGGAAAAAACACAACGTGTGAGGGAAAGATTTCAAAGCGAGAATAGAGTGTGGCCTAAAATTTGAGCTGAAGAAGGCGTGCGTTTTTTTTTTTTTTTTTTTTTTTAAAATCAATGTAGCGTATTTGTCTCTCACTTATTAAAGAGAAAAGTAAACACTCCCATATTTCAAAACTTGAAACTCTTAACCAAACTCGTCCCTTCCCCTTTTACCCGTTGAGCTGAAGATGGTGTGCATTTTGACATCTAGGAAAGCGACTTCCGACAAACAAAAATATTAAATGGGAAAGCACATCCATAAAGCCACATAATACGGATTACGAAACACGTTGTCTCACTCTACTTTCCAGTTCAAATTTAGTTGTCAACAAGCAATTTTCCTTATGGCATTTATATCAGTCATCGAGCTATGTTACAAGTTACAGAGAAGAAACAGAGGAGTCCTTGTATATAATCAACTGGAAAAATAAGTTAAAATACCATTTGAACAACAAGATCCAAACAATTTAACAAGTAAGAACAGTAACTTTGAAGCAAAAATTAGAAGTACAAATTTTTTTTTGAACTTTTTTTTCTCTGACATTTTTGCAACGGTCAATACTCTTTTTTTTTTTTTAAAGAGAAAAAGTGATAAAAAAAAAAGTATTTCAAAGAATAATCTGGACTAGTAATAGGCAGTTCTCACTCAACATGTGTTTAGCACCGATACTCCTAAACTTATCACTCTTTGATAACTTGCCCCTCAATTTTTAATTTTGATAATTTACCGCATGAATTTGTTAAATTATTGCAAAGAATCAACAAGCGTAAATTGAAATTCACAATGTGCAAATGCTATGTGATAATCCCTCATGGACCATTACAATTGACTTATCATTTTAACATTCACCTTTTATAATATTGCAAAAAATAATGAGCTTGAAATAATGTTATTAATTTTATCAAAAAACTATTTCGAAAATTTCAGTTAATTCTAGGTCATAACTAACAAAAAGATCAAAATCCATATCACTAATAAATTTAAAAGAGCCCATAATAATCTTTCAATTAAAATAATCATAAAACAAAGTCTCAAAATATAAATGTTCATCCCATTGATCATTTCTCCTGTTTTTCATTACACGTCGTCTCATTTCTGCTACAAACTTCTCCGTCACTACACCTTATCCCTTCCTCTCTCTGCAACATGAAGTAACTTATATAAGTAAAAACTTAGTAAGATACTTGAATCTTACAAATGTAAAAAACAGTAAATCTTTTTTCTTTAAGTAACTTTATTTACTCAAAGAATTGGCCAGCTAGACGGTTCTGATTGCAACTTGAATAACGTCTATATAATACATATGTTAAATATAAATACTGACTCAAATGATCTTATAAAAACTTAATTATATCTATAAATCAGTTTCACTAGTAAATTCTAATAAAATGAATAATGTGGTAAAACATGCACTAAATCCTAATAATGGCAAACCAAATAGGCACATCAATTCTTGATTATACATATGAGTCTTTCAACCAACTCCATTACAACTAATAGGAAATTCCAATCAATCAGGAGCAAGAGACCTATAGCAAAAAGATCACCCCCCAACAGTTAGAACTAACTCTAGCAGATTTGATTGTCATCTTTTCGGAGAAGGAAAAAAAATCTAGCAGATTGAATATACAACTATTATGAGAACTTGGGGAGACCATCTTCATAATCATAATAAATAAATAAAAAATACATATTTGACCCCATTCCTTAGTAAATTGTCTTATTCAATTGCACAAGCAGATTCTCTCACTCTTAAAAGGATAAATTATATTCCAAATCAAGAAGATACAAATAAAAATATTGATTCAAATGATCTTATAATATAAGAAAACTTAATTATATTTACAAATTGATTTCACTAGTAAATTCCAATGAAGTGAACAAAGTGGTAAAACATGCACCAAACTCTAACAACGAGAGAAACAGAAAAGACACACATCAATTATTGATTATATATATATATATATCTCTTTTAACCAACTGCATTACAAGTAATAGGAAACTGCTATCGATTGAGATCAAGAAACCTATAACAAAAATGTCACCCTTAAACACTACTACAAAATATGGATACCACGACGGTTTTTAACCGTCGTGGTAACATTTTCACGACGGTTTTTTAATCGTCGTGGAATCCATGGTCGTTGAATCTTTTCAGATTCCACGACCGTTTTCGGAACCGTCGTCGAAGGTAACAATGAAAAAAAAAAAATTTGCGAATTCATTTCATTTCTCCAAACATATTTAAATCACAAAAGCATCAATTTTTCCCAGAAAATTCACTGATAATGTAGGGCATGGATTTTAGCCATTTCAGACGGAATATTCCCAACTCAACCACCTACAAAATTAACATTTTGGATTTTACCTGGAAAATTCACAATCAACAACCACAATCAACAAAATCAATATTTTGGACAAAAATTTCCCAAATTTGTTCAATACCCAAGCAATATACACTACAACTTACCAGCTTGTCGAGTGTGGCCGGTACGGGCGGAGTGCGGCGAGAGAGAGGGAAAGTTGTGTTAGTTACTTGGTAGACCCGTCAGAGAATGGAGGAGGCCGCGTGAGTGGTGGAGGAGGCCGTCGGAGAATGGAGCCAAGAGAAAATTTTGAGAGGTGAGAAAGAGAGAGGAGGCGCGGTGAGATAAAGAGAGTTTTTGGAAATTTTAAGAAGGAGGGAGCAGAGGGAGAGCGCGCGAACCGAAAAATAACAAAAAACCGTCGTGGAAGGACGAGCTTCCACGACGGTTAACAAAAAACCGTCGTGGAAGCAGGCCACTTCCACGACGGTTTTCAGTAACCGTCGTGGAAGCAGGCAGCTTCCACGACGGTTAACAAAAAACCGTCGTGGAAGTGGCCTGCTTCACGACGGTTTTCAGTAACCGTCGTGGAAGCAGGCAGCTTCCACGACGGTTACAAGAGACCGTTGTGGAAGCTTGCGCTTCCACGACGGTTTTCGGAAAAATTTTTCCGCTCCGTGTTTTTGAGTTTTTTCGACGACGGTTTTTTAAAAAACGGTCGTCGAAGGACAGTCGTGGAATCCCATTTTTGTAGTAGTGAAACTAGAACTAACTCTAGCATATTTGATTGTATATTTTCATCATAAAAATAAAAAGTAAAAAATCTCCAGCAAATTGGATATACAACTACTATGAGAACTTGGGTAGACCATTTTCATTATTATAATAAATGAATAAAAATATAACAGAACACAGCATCTACATGTGTAGTTAAACAGCATTGCCTTTATTATGGACAATTATCACAAAATGGAGAAAAAAACTCAAACTGCATTGGACGTTTTAAAAGACAAGAAACAAAAATGGGATTTTAAAATAGAATAGAATTATAATATATTATCCGCCAGTCATTCTAAATTTTTGAAAGATTTCACGAACTGGATTTGTGACCAGCTGCTAGATGACAAGATTTCACGATTCCACATAACATGTCGGTCATACATCCACTAATTGATCTTAATTAATTCCTAATCCAAATAAACTAATAATATTCTTTAATTGGGACCACCGAGGATCGATAATTACGTTTATTAAAATTTATTACTATTTAATTATTAATGTCTTTGACGCGCAAGGGATTGTAAATTATTTATTTATTTATTTATTTTTTAAGGTTGAGTTGGAAAATGATAATTTAATATTCTGGCATATGCTTGACATGTGATAGACAGATCTGAATATGGATATATTAACATCCATTGTAAAGCAAGGTCTAACCAAACTACACCAATAAAATTTCAGTACGATTTTAACCGGTGGAGCAACCTGGGCAACGACGGAAGGAGAGGTGGCACGTACGAGCAAAGATTACTCGTTTTTAGTTTTCGACTTGGTTTTCCGACCACCATTGCAGCTAAAGATTTGAACTCTTCAACAGGTACTTTGTGCTATTTTCTTTATTAGAATATTATTGAGCTGAATAATTCTCAACAAATGGCTTGCATTTAGTTGTACGTGTGTTATATTTTCATCCTAATGTTTTTTTTGGTTCTCAAGTTGATTTGTATTTACTTATTTATTTTTGGATAACATGAGTTAGATCCATGACGTTAGTAGGCCGGTTTGGAGCTTGGACGCTTTTCATTAGTCGTTGACTGTATATATTACCAAAATTAAACAATAAAGAATAAAAGTTAATAACAGAATAAAACATATAAATATTTAATATTAATGTGTTTATGTTCATGAACCAATAACAAAAAAATTGTTAGTGAGAATCAATATGAATTGGTCTATATAAATATAAATTTACAATAAAATTAGATAAGTTACCTAATACTAACAAATCTTATAAAAATAAGACATTTTTATATTACAAATTATTACAATTAAATTAAAAGTTCATAATAATTATTATTAAATACAAAATAATAAGTTTTTAAAATAAAATACTAACTTTTCCTAATATGCTTCCGAAAGATGGAGTTTCAATAGGAGTTCCAATATTTAACCATAGCAGAAGAAGCTTGGATGAGTAAATTTCTCTCTCTCTCTCTCTCTCTTTCTCTCTCTTTTGTTTTTTGTTTTTTTTGTTTTGTTTTGTTTCTTTTTTTTTTTTTTTGCTTTTTAAATTTTTAGAGAAATAAAAATAAAAGAATACGGACAAAAATTGTTGAAGATATTGAGGCACAAGATTGCAGAGAAGGGAGGACAAACAATAAATAAAAGGGGCACATGGGTGTTAGAACGACAATTGGCATAACAAGACATTATGGCATAGGGATGATAATCATCAAAAGATGGGGCAATGGCACAGGGACAATGAGAGAGAGAGAGACGAAACTTGGGTGCGAGTCTAACGCCCCCTGATTGGGATGTCATGTTTTCTTTATACTTTATATAATATATTAACTCAAAGATAGAGGAAAACATAATAATAAATAATCTATTAGGTTTAATATGAATCGTCAAACGAAAAACTAGAATAATTGTTTTTTTTTTTTTAGCATAACTTAACTGAAAGGAAATTCAAGTAATAATAAATGCAAGCAATCAGTAAGCTCAATTCTACATTTGGCTTCTGATGCTGATAACACCGTACCTGAATTAAATTGTCAAAGTAGCATAGGAACCTTACTAATACTGATTATCCAGCTGATATATTCGAAATAATAAAATTATTAGGAATTTAATTAGAAAGTAAGAAGTAATAAAGTGTTCTGTACCTTTTAATTTTTTGTGTATAAAATTCAGCCCTATATGTGTCCTTGACTGGTGCAAAAGCAATAAGAGCCTATTCTTTCCATCAATTGAGCCACTTCGTCATCGTTACCGAGACAGTTTCGAATAACTTCTGTTGCCCTTAGGTCCTGAACGTCTTGTTCGTTATCAATTACCGTAAATTTAGTAAGTTTACATAAGAAGTAACCCAAGAATGATTGAGAGGGTCCGTATCGTCTTGTTCATCAATGCTCATCTCATAAGTGGCCAAATTCACCAACATAGATTCCATCGAGTTGTCCAAAACTAATGTGGGAAGACAAAGATGACCAGCGACATTAAAGAATCGAGATTTGAAATATATGGTGCTAAACTATTAATTGCCTTGAACTTTATACATGCTGTTTTATGTTCTTGAACATTTCGAAAAGAGACCATCTTGTTAAAAGATTGAAATGGTGGAAAATTATCACCTTTTTTTTTTTTTTCCCGGTCCTTTTGTTCGTGCAAGTGCAACAGTACTCATTCGGTAAGTACAAGTTTTGATTGCTTTTACAAATCTGATACTAGATTTGTAAACATTTAAAGCTTTAATTTTGATTAAACTTGCTTATGGGAAAATTATTACTTAGATTAAACTTCTTCGCTACAATCTGATCAGTTTTTTTTTTTCGAACTTAAAAAACCTTATCGGCTGCTTAGTTGCTGAGTTCTCCAATTACAGTCTTCAACATGAAATTCAGATTTCAAGCATTCTGCAGTAGCTCTGCAATTTGATCAAGTTTTGCCTCATTTGGCATTCAAATATAAGCAACTTCAAATTGAAAAGAAAATCTTATCTCGAGCATATCAGATCAAGTATAGCACGAAATCTAACTTGAAATAAATAAATCGTCAATAAATTAAAGGCTGTAGATAAATTCATTCACACACCAGTTACAAGATAATACTTAAATTACTAATATTTAAATAGAAAATTGAATTAAATTGTCATATATATATATATATATATATATATTAAGTAAATGGAGAGGAGGAAAATCCCCCACTCAAACTTATTAAAAAGATAAAATAAAAAAACAAACAAAATCCAGCCTCAACATATCACATTGGGTTAATTTCAAATTTAGTCCCCCAACATCAATGTGTCCCCAACAACTAAAATAGAACAGAATTCGCCCATGCTAGTTTATAATCAGTTGCAATTTTGATACTTTTATCCTTGAGATGTCAATTATTTTTTAGTGGCTTTAATCACATGTGGATCAGGATCACATGTGGGTCACCTGATGAATGCGTGATTAAAATTATTTTAAAAGAAAAAAGTAGTAATGATGAAAGAATTAAAGTTATAATTTATAATAAACTCAAAAAGAGAGTTTTGTATCGACATTTTGAATTGTAAGGGACAAAATGACATAACAATTATTCTTTAAGATCTCTACAGACAGGGGCAGATTTAGGTCTGGGCAAGTAGGGGTGCCGACTGAATTTTTTTCTTTTAATTTTATCCCAAAAATTTTATGATTTTCCTACTTTGCCCATATAAAAAATTAAAAATTTCTATATAGGCCCCACTAAAACCTCACCCTTTAGTTTTTATATGTTAATAATATTTATTTAAAAAAATTTATATTAATACATCCTACTTTCCAACTAGATATGATGTTATTTTCTACTTGCCCATATAAAAAATTAAAAATCTCTATATAGGCCCCCACTAAAACCTCACCCTTTAGTTTTTATATGTTAATAATATTTATTTAAAAAAATTATATATTAATACATCCTACTTTCCAACTAGATATAGATATGATGTTAGGGAGAAAGAAGTAAATAGCAGTTTTCTTGGTTATTAATACATCTTACTTTCCAACTAGATATATGATGTTAGGGAGAAGAAATAAATAATAATTTTAGAAAATAATTGAACAGATAGTAAATTTTTATAATATTTAGAATAAATAGAAGATTTACTAGATAAATAATTTATTTACGTCTTATAAATATGTCATATATTTAATTAATTTTCATTTACCTAGTAAACTATTATTTACTATAAATATTTTAAAAACCTATTATTTGCTTCAATTATTTTACAATTTCGTATGGTTGTTTTAAATGTCTCTTGAAGAAAGTGGGCCATCAGCATTTATCTCTTATCTGGAATATGCAAATTCTAACGTACACATGCACAATTACATCTTAACCAAGACTTCGATATTTGTCTCTTTTTATTTTTCCTGTTTTATTTACCTTTATATATTTGAAATTTCTTACCATCGGTTCACTTGCTTTTCAAAACGTGAAACTGCTTCCTAGGTATAAGTATTGATGAAGAGCCAGCTAGATTTCTCCTACTTCTTTATGTATGTTGACGTCTTATTTTCTGGTATTATGAGAAATTAACGAACTTTAAGACGACATATTTTTTCATTCATTTTTCTGTCACTTTCACGCTTTCATGCACGCTAAACTTAGTGCTCTGTTATAAAATATTGTCTTTATTATCAAAAATACCATATATTAAATTTGATAGCAAATTTACCACAAAGTAAAGTTAATGCCAATTAATTTAACATTTCACTCATGTTTTATTGGTTCTTGACTTTTTTATCTAGTTATTATCGTATTTTTATTTTTAAGTTATTAAATAAAATAAAAGTTTAAGAATCAGAAAGTAATTGTTAGTTAAAAATAAATAAATTAAATGAAAAGAAAAGAAAGAAAGAGATGGAGAGAGTTTGATGTGATTTTAGTTAATACTACTTTTAGAAAGATGTAAGTGACATTAATATCCAACATCTTCTTACTCTTCTTATAACCTAAAGAAACAAAGAAAAGGAAGACAACCATTAATTATTACCATTTTTTTTTTACTTTTAACTAGTTTGTTTTTGTTTTTGTTTTTGTTAATAATTACGTTAATTAAGGTTATACATTATAATATTAGAAATAATTTCATTCTAAATTTCATAATTAAAAGAAAAGGATTTTTTTTTTATTTTGTTTTTGTTTGTTTGCTTTTAACTAGTTGATCATTTTTGTGAAAAGTTTTAATATGGGACAAAGCTTTCATGGTGGGACCCCTTGTATTGAAGCCAAATATTATGATTATTATTTTAAAATTTTTGGTCCTTTTTTGTACTTAGCAAGGGTTTTGCCATCGACGCCTCAAACACAATCAATTAAATGCATTCAATTCATTTTTTTTTTTTTGTCTAAATAATTAAGTGCATTCTATTCTTCATACTACTTGTTATCTCTTTTATTTATCATTGGGAGCTAATACTTTGCGTAGTGCCCAGTCTGCCTAATCGAAGAAGGCACGTTCATGATCCTACACCGCAAAAAAATAAATGATAATAATTATGTCAATTAAGTAATTAAACTTATTAGAGTCTATATAGATAAAGAATTTTGTGTAACCCCAACTAAAACCTCACCCTTTAGTTTGTATATACTAATATTATTTAATTTTTCTATTCATTTTTTATCCTAGAATTTTCAAATTGACAAGGAATAGGACATGATAGCACAAATAATCTTCTTTTTCATTAGCGAAACTAATCTATTGTAGCTAAGTAAATATAATTAAAACGCTTGTCTATTTAGATTGTTTGTACGCAGTTGGGCGCAATAATAGGACATCATCTAATTGCATTGTTAATTTTATAGGTTAAAAATTTATAAAGAAACAAGTGTTTTTTTTTTTTTTTTTTTCCATCCTTTAAAAGATTAAAGCATACATAAGAAGACGACAATATACTCTTATGAAGATCAAAACCTTGAAGCGGATATTACTCAAACGTTCAATAATCATACACTTGCTTAAATAGATATGGAAATTAATTATAGTTTCGAATTCTTGACTTAAATTGGCAGAACTTGATATTTAATTGAAAAAAAAAATTTAACAAAGATCCTGATAACAAAAACCAAAGAAGAAAGCGTCATATTATCAACTTACGACTTATAGTGGAAAAGGTTTTGTCATTGGTTCTGCTATGCCATCTTATGTTTAATTTTGTCAGTTTCACAAGGGACAATGTCCTGAACAATGTCACACTAATTAACAAAATAAACTAGTTTACCTATTATAGAAATCAAATAATTTAAGGTCATCAATAAGAGGGTGTCGGTAATGAGAGACTATGATTAAAAAATCGGGTGATCATGGATAACTTTTTTTTAAATCTTAAATGTAAAAGCTTGCTCCTACCAATATAGTGCTCAATTTAAAATTAGCACCGAATGTGTGACCTAACCATAAAAGGATCAGAATTTATAGTTTTAAATTGGAGGTACCTTGGTTTCCATTCCTTTGACACTGGTAGTCTTGTAAATGATCTGCCGACACTTAAAACACATTATCTGGTTACCAGAATACTTCATTTCTTGTTTTCCACTTGGTTCTTCTCACCTCTATTAAGACCCCAAATTTGAGCTTTTTAAAAGGTATTTTCTGTAGCTATCTTTTCATTTTAAATTGGGGGATAAGGGTAAAAGAAATATTATCATTTTTTTTTTCAAGAGATTTGTTTGTAAATAAGCTTTACAATTCTTCTTTCTTTTCAAAAAATTTTAGTAATGCTTGCAGAAGATAGATCTAGATTTATACATATATATATATATATATATGTATGTATATATGTTGAGTCATCCTCAGTTAACTATAGGATGGTGTATTTGCGATTTTTTTTTTCTTTTTTCTTTTTTTTAAGGTAGGTGCAAAAGAAGATGTCCGATGTAGTTCAGAGTCACGCTGTGGAAGGCACAGAAACTCGAGAGGAGATCAAGCCATTAGCTGAGATATCAGCATCGAAGAGTCAAACTAACTCAAGCCATGATGTAGTTATTTTGGATATTCCAGATGAGGCACTACTGCTTACTACAGTAGGACAACTGGAAGAAGAACTTCACGCAACAAAGAGGCAAAAGGTCTTCCTCAATGGAGAAAACAGAGCAAAGATAAAAAGGATTCCTGAGATCATGATGAGAAATAGGAACTTCAGAGAGCATTTTATTCGAAGGAGTGGGAATTAGGTCCAATTCATTACTTAAAAGGCTACCATTTTTCTTATCACGACACAAAGCTTAAATTGGCAGCATATTTCATTTTGGAAAGCGGCAATACAAGTGAATTCGTCTTAAAAGACTTTGAGAGTAAGATGAAGGGCATACGGACGTGCTTTGATAAGGACATGATTTCTGTAATTGGAGATGAGGAATTGATGAGGTTGTTGTTCTTGGATGGGTGTGCAATACTAGGGTTCATAAGCTGCTATATGAACGGAAAGTTAGAAGTGGTTGGTATCAGTGATGCTAAGGCCGGAGATATCGTGCGGGATTTGCTTTTGCTAGAGAACCAAATACCATTTCAAGTCCTTGAGGTGCTGATGACTTGGGAATGGTACAAATAGATTATCTGCAGAGTTGTTTCCTAGAATTCATTCTTGTTATTTATCGGAGAACTTTTCCGATGCACTCTCCCGAAGACTTGTATGAATATTTGGCCAAATATTGTTTCTCTCCGGAAATAGAGAAGGATCAAAAGGCGGTTCACCTTCTTGACGTTTTCAGAGAAGCACTCTTATTCAACTGTCCTTCGTTTGATCGCTTAGGGTGCATGCTAACTGTCATTCGTGGAACCTTCCGGATTTTATGTTCTTGTGGTTGTGTAGCCATTAATTATTTTCTGGAGCGCTTCAAACCAGAACTTTATTATTATAGCTTTATATCTCTTTATAGGACAGCTAAGCAGTTTTTTTCAGTGTTCAGGAACTTAAAGCAGTAGGGATAAAGTTCAAGCCAAGTCATTCTTTGACAACCGTATCTTTTCGTTCTGGATTCTATTTTAGACCCAACTCATGCTTCCCACATTAATTGTAGATGATTCGACGGCATCTAAGTTGCTCAATCTTGTCGCCTATGAGATATGCTTATCTGAATCTCGTCCATATGTAAAACCTTGGGTTACTTCTTACGTGAACTTGCTAGATTCACTCGTCGACAATGAACAAGACATTAAGGACTAAGGGCATCGGACATTCTTCGGAACACTCTCAGTACTGATATACTTGCAGCTGAATTAATCAATAACGTTGGCGCTGGATGCGTTGCACCAACCATAGATGCTTATGTGGATGTCAAAGGAAAAATAGTAAAGTACTGCAGAACAACATGTGCGGTCTGGATGGCTCAAGTCTGCAGTACCCACTTCAGTAGCCATGGACTATTCTGGCTCTGTTTGCCGCTATAGCAGTACTCGTATTAACTGCTGTTCAGACTTGGTACGCTGTGAATCCAAAAAAGTGAAAGGTACAAAATACTTCTTTAACTTTCCCAAGTAACTAATTGTTAATTTCATTTCAAATGTTTTAGTTCCATCATCATTAGCATAGCTACTTTGTCATTCTAATTCAGGGATATATACCACAAAGGGTCAAACATGATCAGCCAAATGTGGAGTTGAGCTTAATGATTCCTGCATCCTTCCATATCACTGTCGTGTCGGAATTGCAAGTCTGAGTCAGGACTGTCCTTGGGAAGATCTATCACTTCTTTCCTCTGTTCCTTTTTCCCTTTTTTTTTTTTTCGATGAACTATCAGTATTGTTACTACTTCTGATGTTTGCTTCAAATTTGTTCTCCTTTCCTTTGGTTAGTTTAAGTGCACTTTCTTGTCTGACTCGTTCGAGGCTTTTTGTTGAACTGGTGTTACCATTATTGTTCTCGTGGATTGTACTAAATGGAAAGTCCAAGTTTTCTATGTGTTTTCATATTTTCCTTGTTTTTTTTTTTTTTTTCTAACCGGCTAGAAATCCTTGTGTTTGCGTGTTGTAATTATCTCAATATTTATTCTCTGTGCTTTCACAAAACTCCTACAGGCCAAATATATAACAAAGTGAGAAGAATATAAAATTTGTGATCCACAGATCCGTTGTCGTTGAATAAAAATCTTGAAAACTCACATCTTATTTTGAAGGGCACGAATATCAGTCTCTAAATGATATTGTTTTCATAAACCGCATTTCTTTTCTCATACTTTCTTGAGTCTTAATTAAAGTGGCTGTAAGGTAGCCCATTACGTTTTGCCCGTCAAAAATTTCTTCATCACATATACTTCAACATGAATAATTTTTCCCATCCAATTGCACACTGCAAATGCGTGTGTGAGAATTGAAGCTCTGTTACCATGTGCGAAATACCTAAAAAAAATAAACAGAATAGAAAAACAGAGAAAAAGCGGCTTCAATATCATATTAATGAAGTGCTTGATGCAATATAATCATTTCTAATATTACTCTTAATCGTTAGACATATTAATGAAGTGCTTAACGAAATGTCTAATGATTAGTTGTGCTTAGATTTGATGTGGGTCCATGAAAACAAAACTTAAAGTTATCAGTGAACAAAGCACCATTTGGTTTCCTTTTTAGCTTTTTCACTTTAACCATTTGTGAAGAATAACTTGTCTTTTTTTCTTTTTCTTTTTCTTTTTCTTTTTCTTTTTCCGTTGGTAAGTTCTCGGATATGCTATTTGATTTTCTGTAAACATGCTCACATCAAATCCACATATTTAATAAAATAAAAAATAAAAATAAAAATAAAAAGCAGAAGAAGAAGAAGAAGAAGAATAGAAGATCGGATCAGGACGAGGGAGATCACACGGCCGGAGAAAGGAGATCGGCTATAGCTATCTTTTCATGTACATTGAGGAATAAGGGTAAACAAAGATTATTAATTTATTCTTCAAGAGCAATACGACTGAGTAGATCAATCATACTCAAATTTTTTTTATGTTAGTTTTTCTGTTTTGAGTTTTATTGTCGGAGAAAGGAGATCGGCTATAACTATCTTTTTCTTCTTCTTCTTCTTCTTCTTCCTTTTTTTTTTTTTTTTTTTAAAGAAGCCTTAAAAATCTTCTTTGAATTTTTTGATAAAATTTCCTAGTGCTCGCACAAGATTGATCTAGAAGCAGATAATTGAATGCCTTTCATGAAATAAAATAATATAGGTTGAGCCATTCTAAATTAACGTATTTGCAATTTTTGTTTTTGGTTATGTGTTTTAGCTAGGTGTGAAAGAAGATGTCCTGTGAATTCCACAGTGAAGATGTCTTGTGTATCAACAACGCAGTGCCAAGCTAGCACAAGCCATAATGAAGTTCTTTTGGATATTCGAGATGAGGAACTGCTTACTAAACTAGGACAACTGGAAGAAGAACTTACCGCAACAGAGAGGCAAAGGGTCTGGCCAAATGGAAAGGCCAGAGTTGAGATAAAAAGGATTCCAGAGATCATGAAGAGAAATGTGAACTTCGAAAAGTATTTCAAGCCAAACAAGTGGGAAATCAGTCTGATTCATTGTCGCCATGTTTTTTATCATGACATAAAGCTTAACTGGCAGCACTTTCGGAAACCGGCAATACAAGAGAAGTTATACTCAGAGACTTCAAGGGCAAAATGTATGGCATAAGGGCGTACTTCGATAAGCACATAATTTCTAATACTGAAGATGAGGAATTGATGAGGTTGTTGTTCTTGGATGGGTGTTCAATACTAGGGTTCATACTCGGCTACATGAACCAGAGGTTAAACGAGGTTGTCATCAGTGATGCTGAGGCAGCAGATATCACGCAGGATTTGCTTTTGCTAGAGAACCAAATACCATTCCAAGTCCTTGAGGTGTTGATGTGCTTCGGAATAGGCAGAAGACAAAGAAATTGTTAAGGATAGTTTATTCAGATTCATTTTTCTTGTTAGTAATGCTACTTTTCCAAGGGACTTTTTTGAATTCTTCTACACAAATTATTTTGAGTATGGTTTGTTTCCTCTGTGGATCAAGAATGAAAAGCCGGTTCACCTTGTTCACCTTTTCCGAGAAGCACTCTTACACGACTATTTTTCATTTGATCTTTGCGAGTACATGCTAACTCTCATTGGCAGAATTTTCTGGATTTTATGCTCTTGTGGTTGTGTAGCAATTTGTTATTTTCTGGACCGCTTCACACAAGAACCTTGTTACACCACATCTTTACGGATGACTAAGCAGTTTTTTCAGAGTGTTCAGGAACTAAAAGCAGCAGGGATAAAGTTTAAGCCAAGTCATTCTTTGGCAACCATATCTTTTCGTTCTCGATTCTATTTTAGACCTCAACTTATGCTTCCCACATTAATTGTAGATGATTCGACGGCATATAAGTTGCTCAATCTTGTTGCCTACGAGATGTGTTTATCTGAATCTAATCCAAATGAAAAACCTTGGGTCTCTTCTTACGTGAACTTGCTAGATTCACTCGTCGACGATGAACAAGACATTAAGGACCTAAGGGCAGCTGACATTCTTCGGAACACTCTCCGTACCGATACACTTGCAGCTGAATTGATCAATGAAGTTGGCACTGGATGCATTGCACCAACCGAAGATGCTTATATAGATGTCAGAAAAAAAATAGGAAAGTATTACAGAAAAACGTGTTCGATCTGGATAGCTCAAGTCTGCAATGCCCACTTCAGTAGCCCATGGACGATTATGGCTCTCTTTGCCGCTACAGCGGTACTCGTATTAACAGCTGTTCAGACTTGGTATGCTGTGAATCCAAAAAAGTGAAAGGTACAAAATACTTCATAAGTTTCCTACTTTAGTAATAGCTGATTTCATTTCAAATGTTTCGGTTTGCTCACCAACATTGCTTCTTTGACAATCTAATCCAGGGATACTGCAAAGGGGCAAACATAAAGCGACTCTAGAGATTTTACTTCTTTCTAGTATCTGCCATATGTGGAATTGAGCTCACTGATTCCCTATATCCTACCATTGCTGTCGAGTCAGAATTGCCAAGTCCGAGTCAAGACTGTCTTTGGGAAGATCTATCATTTGTTTTCCTCTGTTTCTTATTCCCTTTTTTTTTTGGATAAACTATCAATATAT
Source organism: Ficus hispida (assembly GCA_025413025.1). Taxonomy (NCBI): domain Eukaryota; kingdom Viridiplantae; phylum Streptophyta; class Magnoliopsida; order Rosales; family Moraceae; genus Ficus; species Ficus hispida. Next base: position 3,058,174 of record CM046362.1, read on the forward strand.
TGTTACTACTTCTGATGTTTCCTTCAAATCTGCTGTCTTAATGTTGTTTGAGTGTGTGTTTTCCTTGGGTTCGTTTAAGTGTACTTCCTTGTGTAACTCGTTTGTGTCTTTTTGTGTTAATATTTTACCGTTATTGACATATCAATGTTGGTGTTGTTCTTAATACCTTTTCCTTGGTATTTTTGTCCCTCTATATGTCGGATCTACGTGTTTGGACATAAATTTATTATTATTATTATTATTATTATTATTTTGAATGAGCACATAGGATAAAAATCAATAGATGCACCAAGACATCCCGATTAGATTGACACCTCTCTAACATCCTCATCATTTTCCTATAGCTCCAAAACTTTATTAATAAAAAAGAAAAGTTACAAAAGATCCATACCGTGAAGGGAAAATAAAATAACAAAATGAAACAACTAGACACAAGTAGCAAATGAGAAAACTAACCATAAGACAGCCTCTTAGGATAAAGCTTAAACTCCCTCTTCTTTACTATTTCTTCTCCTTATTTTTAGAGATACTTTATGCTTTCTTTTTTAGAATGAAAATATATCTTTTTTTTTTTAAATCTAGATCTGTTAATTTATTTCTAACAAAATAAACTAAATTTAAAATAAAAGTGGGTGTATGAGAGAGTTAAATATTGTTTTATTAAATGTATATGTAAAAGGATAGATTTACTATATTTATATTATGAAATATTTATTTGGTAATAATATTTATCAATATTATGTGTGTAAATATAATTACTCATATTTTATTAGGTAAATAATTTGGATTTTAAGAAATAAAATAATGTAACTAAAAGCATAAACATTAATGGGTTTAGTGGCTTGACTTAAATCTTTTTTTTTGGTTCCCCTGTCAATAAGTCCTTCTCCGTCACTGTTTGATACCAAGATTTTGATCATAAATTACAACTCAAGTTTTGTCTTTTTTTTTTTTTTTTTTTTCCAAAAATTCAACCTCCATTTCAATATATATATAATTATTATAGTTTTGAAACTTAAACTTTAAAAGTCTATAGTATATATAAGTCTAAATAAGATTTTTTTTTCAAATTGTATATAATTTCAAGACGAGCGAAACAAGGTCTTTATTTTTTTTTTCCGAATACATTTAAATTTTTTTTTCTTTTTTAACTATAATAATTTAAATACCTCATCAAACATAGAATTCAATTCAAACTTGAATTTTACAGTTTAAATCTTACCATGTAACGCATGCTAAGTCTTCTAAATTTGTCACTTCGAGGGTTTTTTTTCCCCTGTTTCAGATGCAATAATGTAGGTAAGAGAAACTAATCAAAATGTCGATAAGAAAAAATAATTATGTTTTGAATGAGTGGGCTACATCGTAAACACTCAAATGATCCAACTTTTCCACATGGTGACGAAAAACTTTTAAACGGCCAATTGCAAAGAGTTTTGAAAGAATCTTTTGCGTTGTTGGATGGGAAAGAAGAAGAATTTCAAGGATACATGATAATTATTTATATAAATATTATATTGTCCAGTAATAAAATTTATTAGTAATTTTATTAGGAGGTAAAATAATCTTTTTAAACTTAAATAAGGTAGAGAACTTGTACCATTTTGTCAATAAAAAGATGCAAAATGATAGGTCCCGATAGAGACTTTCCCCCCACCTCTCCACCTCTCCCGTCCCTTATCTCTTTCCACCAAACAACTTCCCAAAAATAAAAAATAAAATAAATAACATAAAATAAAATAAAATAAAAGACCCTTAGTGACGTCATTCTTGTGACATCACTTAATTTTTGTGGCAAAATTTGAGCCACACCCAATAACATCTAAAACAGTGCGAACATTAATCTTCTAAGCCAAGCTTGTGTTTGTAGATTAGATCCGGATCTAAAACTTTCATGTTAATTTTTATATTTTTTTAAAAAATCAATAAAATGATAATTAATTATAATAAATAAAGTTTTTTCTGTTTTTGTTTTTTAAAACGTTAATATAGTGGGTTTTTTTTTAAATTTTAATATAATAATTATATGTATAAATTAATCTTAGTACTATTTAAATATTTTAAAGAGATTTTATTTATATTCATAATATTGATAAATATCCTCCTAGAGTCAATAAATATTTTTAATATATTTTTATCATACAAAAAAAATATCTTAAAACTATTAAGAATACTCATACTCTCACATACCTATAAATTAAAATATTTTTTATGAAATAATTAAAAAACATACACCATATTAACCATAAAATGTGAATAGTACTTTTTAAAAATCCTAAGAAAATGTTCTAAATTGTTCTAAACTCTAAATTGTTCTTCATTAATTTCTTTTCTTAAGAAATTTTTATAATTACTTGAAAATTTTCAATAGATGATTCAAGTGAAATAAAAATAAAAGAAAGATGTCTCTTGAAGAACTAACAACCATCGAAATATTTTTTTTTTCTTTTCTTTTAGTATTTGAAAATGGTTTTCTGTGGTTTTTTAAATGATTATTCTTTTTATTTATTTTTTCTTGCTATATTCGTTTACATGATTGTATATTTATATATTTTTTTAAATGCAGTATGACATTTCTTATTTTTTATTTAGGCATTACTTGAGTTTTTCTTCTTTACTGTTTCCTCTCTCTCTCTCTCTCTTAAGATATTTTATGTTTTCATTTTTAGAAAGAAAAATATATCTTTTCTTCTTATTTAGATTTGTTAATTTATTTCTAACAAAATAAATTAAATTTAAAATTAAAGTGGGTGTATGAGAGAGTTAAATATTGTTATATAAAAAGTATATGTAAAAGGATAGATTTACTATATTTATATTAGGAAACAGTTATTAGGTGAGATATTTATTAATATTATATGTGTAAATATACCAACTCATATTTTATTGTTGGGTAAATAATTTTAATTTTAAGAAATAAAATAATTTTATTAAAAACATAAACATTAATGGGTTTAGTGGCTTGACGAAAAAATTTTTTTGACCCTCCTATCAATAAATTATGATTGCATCACTGTTTTGCACGAAGGTTTGAATTAAAAATTACAACTTAAGTTTTTGTTTTTTTTTTAAATTAAACCTCAATTTCACTATCCACGCTACTATTACAGTTTTAAAATTTAAATTTTAAAATTTTATTTTATATATAAAATTTAAATAAGATGATTTTTTTTAAATTACATAAAATTTTAAGATAAATAAAATAAATTTTTTTAATTCAAACATATTTTTTATTTTTATATTTTTTAAATCTAGTAATTCAAACGTCTTATGAGAAATTTAATTCATCAAAATGTAGGTAAGATAAAACAATTATGTACAGAAAGTGGTCTACATCGTAAACAGACAAATGATCTACCTTTTCCACATGGTGACGAAAAACTTTAAAAGGACAATTTCAAAGAATTTTCACTGTTTTTTTTTTTTTTTAGGTCTTTTTCTTTTTTAGTTGAGATTATTGTGGACGAGGCTAGTCCTCGGGTTTTCTCTTAGAACTTACAAGGGCAAAGAGATGGCCGTCCTTTTTTACTAAGAATATGGCGTGCTTATGTCTAATAAGAGGTGTCTATATATATATATATATATATATCTATATCTATCAGTATGTCTCTCACTCTCTCGATGGCAAAAGCGTATTCACAGTAATACGAGGGCAAAACCGTCTATTTGCCGTGGGCAAGCCAACCGGCTGAAGAAAGAGGGGGGGCAAAACCGTCTATTTACTGTAGAAAAAATAATAAAATCCCTCTCCCCCTCAATATATTAATATAATATCTACTTTATATATAAAACAAAGTTAAAAACTTACAGACACACTTGCGAAACTCCTACTGGTTGCTCTTAAGTCGTCCCTGTTTTTCGACCTCCATCCAAGCACAAGATTTGAGCTCTTTGAAGGGTACTTTCTGTTGCTTTCTTTTCATGTTTCCGGGTTCAGTTAGGGCCTAGAGAAAAGAAGATCACAGTTGAGCTACAGACTAAAGTAAAAATGAAAGCTTTTTTTTAGAATTCTGGACTACCTATGTTTTCATTTTTAAATAAAAAAGAATTGTTTTGGGTTTGTTTAATTTTAGGATTTTTTTTAAGCTTTATGTTATTTTGTTTAATTTAAAGTAAAATAATGTTTAAAACAATGCTCAAGACGTACTAAAAATAAGGGTAGTCTATTTTTTTTTTAATTTTTAAATTTACTGGTCAAGGGATTTCTTTTTAGTCACACGTAGGGGATTATTTTTTCTAAGTCCAAAACTTGATTAATTTTTTTTTCTTTTCCCCAAAAAAACTTTTGCTTTAAAAAAAAAAAAAAAAGAAAAGAGAAGGATGCACTTCTTTCTTCCCTTCCCAAGATGCTTCAGTTCCTTTTTTTGTTTTTTTTTTTTTTTTCTCTTGTTTAGATACTCCAGTGATTTAATACTCTGTAGCCCGGCCTCTTGGCCTGTATCGCTTTGGATGTTTGGTGGTAGAGAGTGGAATCTAATTAAGTCCATCATTTGAGAAAAATCAGATCATGTTTCTTTTGTTTTATTGTTGACCCAAGAATTTTCAAATTGAGAAGGAGATAGGATAGGGTAACACCAACAATCCTCTTTTTCATTATCGAAAATAACCTATTATAGCTAAGTAAATATAATTAAAAATTTAAAATTATAAGAGATAAAATGAGACATTTCTTATTCTTCATATATCAAAATGAAATTAACGCTAATTTTTATCCATTAAATGTGACATATAATTTTGTAAAAAAACTCCTTTAATCTTTTTCGGTGAGTTATGATTTTAGGGAGAAAAGAATAAATATCCGTTTGTAGAAAATAATTAAAATAAACAGTAAATTTTTAAAGTATTTAGAATAAATAACAGATTTACCGTTTAAATAATTTATTTACGTTATATATATATATCATTTATCTAATAAATATATTATTTTTTAAATATTTTAAAACATGTTATTTATTTTAATTATTTTCATAAAAATACTATTAAATTACTATAATTTTCCATCATTTTTTATGTCTCTTGATGAAAGTGGGCCAGCTGCATTTATCTCTGATCTAGAACATGCAAATTCTAGCGTACATGCACAATTACATCTTGATCTAGACTTCGATATTTGTCTCTTTTTATTTTTCCTATTTTATTGACCTTTGTATCTTTGAAACTTCTTATCACCTGTTCACTTTTATTTTTGAAACGTGAAACTGCTTCTTAGGTTTCTATTGCAATGAGTTGTCCAATTTGATAACAGATCTAGATATAATTTATGAAGAACCAGCTATGTTTCGACTACTTCTTTGGTGTGTTGATGTCTTATTTTCATGTATTATTTGTTTCAATTATTTTACAATTTCTTATGGTTGTTTTATATGTCTCTTGAAGAAAGTGAACCATCAGCATTTATCTCTTATCTGGAATATGCAAATTCTAGCGTACACATGCACAATTACATATTGACCAAGACTTCGATATTTATTTATTATAAATATTTTAAAAACCTATTATTTGTTCAATTATTTTACAATTTCTTATGGTTGTTGTATATGTCTCTTGAAGAAAGTGGGCCATCAGCATTTATCTCTTATCTGGAATATGCAAATTCTAGCGTACACATGTATAATTACATCTTGATCAAGACTTCGATAATTGTCTCTTTTTATTTTTCCTGTTTTATTTACCTTTATATCTTTGAAATTTCTTACCATCTATTCACTTGCTTTTCAAAACGTGAAACTGCTGCTTAGGTTTCTGTTGCAAGAGCCAACTAGGTTTCTACTACTTCTTATGTCTGTTGTTGTCTTATTATTTTCTGGTATTATGAGAAATTAACGAACTTTAAGACGACATATTTTTTCATTCATTTTTCTGTCATTTTCACACTTTCATGCACGCTAAACTTAGTGCTCTCTAATAAAATATTATTGTTATTATCAAAAATACCATATATTAAATTTGATAGCAAATTTATGTTTTATTGATATCTTAATTTTTTCATCTAGTTATTAATGAATGTTTATCTTTAAATTATTAAATAATAAAATTTTAAGAACTAGAAAGTAATTGTTAGTTAAAAAAAAAAAGAAATGAAAAGAAAAGAGAGAGAGAGAGAGATTGATGTGGTTTTAATTAATTAGTACTTTTATAAAGACTAGTTTGGAAACGTGTGTTGTAAGTATTGAGCTGTGATGAAAATTTTCATAGTGTTTAATATGAAATATTTTTTAGAGATTATAAAAAAATACATATTAATAAATAAAATTAAAGAGTTAAACTTTATAATGCAATCATAAAATACACAATAATAATAAAATCAAGCATTCTAATAAATAAGATAACAACACACAACTTTTTTTTATTTTTTTTTCAAAACATATAGAGTTGCATTTTGCTATCTCAAAAAAGGTTTTAATCCCATTGTTAGTTATACAAAATAAAACATTGCAATAAGAAAAAAATGATTGGAAAAAGAAAACTAAAAATATTTTGAAAATATGATAATAAAATAAAAGATAAATAAAAAAAGAATCATTATGAATATTTTACACATATTTTAATTTATATATAGAGTTACATACACATGCATTTGCAAATAAAATTTTAAAAAAGTAAAATAATTTATTTTTATAAATATTTTTAACTATAAAATAATATACTAGCAGTAATATTTATATCTAAATGTACAAAGTTTCAAAACCCAAGTCTCTCTCTTTCTCTCTCCCCTTCCCTCCCCTCCCCGTGTCAGCTGCACGGCAGCCAAAAACAAAAATAACACCCAAAAACGGTGTGTTTTTTACTTCGAAAAATAAACGGTAAATTTTTACCAACTCTTTTATGTACGTAGGATATAAGTGGCATTAATAGCCAACCTTCTTCTTACTCTTCTTATCTTAATCTTAACTTAGGCTAACTTTGGTTTTTTATTTCTACTCAAACTAAATTATACTTTTTTTATTATATTTTTTGTTTTTTTTGAAAATTTTTTTTATCTTTTCTAAAAAAGTCAACAAAAATTATTATTCAAATTTAAAAATTTTAACTCAACTCAAACTCAACTTATGCACCAAACAGGCTATTAATATCTATGTCAAAAGAGTAGAAAAATTCCTACCGTTCATTTTTTTAAAGCTAAAAACGCTCCGTTTTGGGACTTGTTTTTGTTTTCTTCAACTATACATTCTGACCATACCGATCTTCCTTTCTCAGCCCTCATCTTTTCCAGTTACCTTTCCCTTTCCTTTCTCTCTCAAACTTGCATTTTCCATCTCCAATCTTTCGGTGCTTTCTCCCGACGAGAATTTGGTCGACTCTTGATTCTGGTAATTAAGAATCGTCTCTCTCTCTTTCTTCTTCTTGTCGTCGCTGGTGACTCTCCGCCGGCAGTGGGTTCTCGGCAACCAAGCAATTTTGTCCTGTTTTCTGAATTGGTTTTTGGGTCTAAATAAAACCCGCTAAATCGCTTTAGATTTGGGGAGAAGTCATTTTTTATGTACACCCACCAAAAAAGAGGAAATTTCCCACAAACCAAATACCAAAATCTCTACAAATTAACAACAAATCCCCCGAAAACATAAAATTTTGAAGAAACCCATAACCCATGTAACAATTCAGTCATCTACGAAGTTAGCTGCAGATCTTCAAGAGAGAGATTCCAGTTTCATTAATAGATCAAAACCAAAAGGTCTGATTTTTTTTTTTTTTTTTTTTGCTTTTTTTGCAAATTAACAACAGAAAATGGTTGAAAAGCTCATCCTTTTCACGCACTGAGTCTCCAAAGACAAAACCCAGTCGCAAAAAACCCAGATCTTGGACCAAAATGAGTTTGTGAGAACATTATTCTCATTTTTTATGCATGTCTAGAGAGAGAAAGAGAGAATAGAGAGAGAGAGAGAGAGATGTTTGTGTATATATATGTATGTATGTACCTGGAACCGCTACAGAACTCATAGAGCTTGCCAAGGTTGGAAAAGATGATAAGAGCAACTTTAACTTCACATAGAATTGAGAGCTCATAAGCCTTCTTGAGAAGCCCATTTCTTCTCTTGGCAAATTTCACTTGCCTATTGATTTTGTTCATTATTCTCTTCAGCTCTACCCTTCCTCTCCCCATATGGATCTTTCTCTGTCTCTCTCTCTTGTTTCTCTCTCTTGTTTCTCACTCCATGCTTACACCGATAATCTTTCTCTTTCTAGACCTTCTTTCCAGTCTTGGTTAAGAGATGAGAAAACCTTCTAAAAAGAGGCCGAGTGTTTAGGATACCAAAACGGATATCAATTATTAATTATATTTAAAAGGTGTACCCGTGAGAGAGAAATAGGGAAACCCCTGAAAAACGCTTTTGTGTTTCGTGTTTGTTTGTACTATGCATATATATATATATATATATATATTATATGTAATTGTTTTATGTTTGTTAATAATAAAGGACATGGTTGTGGTAAAGACCTTCTGAAAGTCTCTATCGGTAAAGTTCTTTTTTAGACCGTTAAGATTTAATCAAACGGTTTAAACGTTGATGGTGTACGATATTTTATTATACACCTAACCTCACATAATCATTCCCACCTAAAGTCTTCTCCGTCACCGGTGATCTTCCCGTCGTCGGCGACGGACGCCGGCGACTCATCCCGGACGCCTGCCGTCGGCCGCCGGCGACCCCATTTTCTCTCTCTTCCCCTTTCTCTCTCTTCTCTTCTCTCTCTCTCTTCCCCTCTCTCTCTTCCCCTTTCTCTCTCTTCCCCTCCCTCCCGCCGGCCCCCCACCCCTGGCCGCCACCCTCCCCCGGCACCCCCCCCCGCCGACGACCCCCCTCTCTCTTCCCCTTTCTCTCTCTTCTCTTCTCTCTCTCTTCCCCCTTCTCTCTCTTCCCCTCCCTCCCACCGGCCCCCACCCCCGGCCTCCAGCCAGCCCTCCGGCCCGCCCCCTCCCCCGGCCTCCCCCACCCCCGACGACCCCCTCCCCCCGGCCCCCCCTTCTTTCTCTTCCCCTTTCTCTCTCTTCCCCTCCCCCCGCCGGCCCCCACCCCCGGCCCCCAGCCAGCCCCCCGGCCCCGCCACCCTCCCCCAACGACCCCCCTCCCCCCGGTCGCCACCCTCCCCGGCACCCCCATCCCCCTCTGCCTCTCTCTTCTCACGATTCTCGCGAGAATCGTGAGGCAGAGAAGAGAGGCAGAGGGGATGGGGGCGCCGGGGAGGGTGGCGGCCTGGGGGAGGGGGTTCGTCGGGGGTGGGGGGAGGCCGGGGGAGGGGAAGAGAGAGAAGGGGAAAGAGAAAGAGGGGAAGAGAGAGAGAGAAGAGAAGAGAGAGAAAGGGGAAGAGAGAGGGGGGTGCCGGGGGAGGGTGGCGGCCGGGGGTGGGGGGAGGCCGGGGGTGGGGGCCGGCGGGAGGGGGGGAAGAGAGAGAAAGGGGAAGAGAGAGAGGGGAAGAGAGATAGAGAAAGGGGAAGAGAGAGAAAATGGGGTCGCCGGCGGCCGACGGTCGGCGTCTGGGGCTGGGGGCCTGAGGTGGCTGGAGTTGGGTCGCTGGTGTCTGGAATGAGTCGTTGGCGTCCGTCACCGGCGGCGGGAGGATCGCCGGCAACGGAGAAGACATTAGGTGGGAATGATTATGTGAGGTTAGGTGTATGATAAATATCGTACACCATCAACGTTTGAACCGTTCGATTAAATCTTAACGGTCTAAAAAAGTGTTTTACCGGTAGAGACCCTCAGAGGGTCTCTACCACAGCCATGCCCAATAATAAATATTATTCTATTTCTATTAGTATGTATAAAGATAAAAACAGGTTGTTTCAGTTTCTCTCCAAGCGCTTACTTCAGGTGATAATAATTTTGAAAATGTATGACACATATACGAAGAGACATAATTATTGCATTCTTTCTTTTAGGTTTGGTTGATCCTTTTCTTTCCTCTTCAATCACGAAAAAACAGAGAGAGAGAAATTTTTATTTGTATTCCATACACACACGGATATATATATATATATATATATATATATATACACACGTATCTATATTGCTTTAGAATATTGAGTTTTCTTTTTTGCTTAAGAAAGTTTCATTTAAATAATAGGAAAAAGAATTCTTTTTGATTGTGAGCTAATGATGACTTTGGTTTCAAAACAAAGTTAATAGAATTCTTTCATTTTGGAATTTTATTTTTGCTTTTATGTGATTTTGCCATTGTTTTCGGGCATATTCATGTTAAATTTGTATTTGGATCGAGTTTTCTTGTTTAGAAATTTCCTACTTTTGTCTGCTTTTGAAATGATTATCCGTCCTAATATTGTTCTAGGAGCTCATTATTCAAGAAATAGGCATATTCAATATTGCTTAGGATAACACCGACTACAACTAGCCATGTAATAACGCAGGTTTAGCAAAATCACATTAGTTCAAAATATGAGAGCCATCATAGATCCATCATTCTTAGATTATTTGCTTCAAATTGGTAGTGGAATGGAACAACCCCACTCTTCTGGTATGATTAAGGTTTTACCCCATATGATAGTACCTTTTGAGGATGATATTTTGTCATTGAATAATTTGATTGATATTGTATTTCCAGATTTGCATGATTTTACAAATAAATTAGACTTCATAATTAATCGTGTCATATTAACCCCGAAAAATGACTACGTTGATAAGATAAATAATATATTAATTGAATGTTTTCCAGGTGTCACTTTCAGGTATTTTAGTTGTGATAAGGTCCTTGATAAAACTGAACAAAGTATGCAAGAAAATTTCTTGAATATTTTGACACCAAATGGTACACCACCTCACGAACTAATATTAAATGAAAATTGTCCCATTATGTTGCTACGAAATATTAATCCTTCTGAGGGGTTATGTAATGGAACCAGGTTGATTTGTGGAATGTTTGAACGTAATGTTATTGATGCTGAAATTGACGTAGGCGAGCATCGTGGGAAAAGAGTTTTCTTGCCTAGGATACCCTTTGTACCATTTGAAAATTATAAAAATCCATTTCCATTTAAAAGAACACAATTCCCAATTCGTCCATGTTTTGCAATGACAATTAATAAATCACAAAGACAAACTTTAGATTTTGTTGGATTATATCTTCCAGAACCTGTGTTCTCACATGGACAGCTATATGTTGCATTGTCTAGAGCATAAACAAGCAAATCTATCAAGATTCTTGTGAAACCAACTTCTAATAATCAACTTCATGCTCAATGTATTAAAAATGTTGTTTACAATGAAGTTTTGACTTTGGTAAACTGTTCTAAAATTATTGTTTGAGTACAAGAATATAGAATAATAGTTGTTGATGTAATGAAAAGGTATTATTTTTTATTGCTGCTTTTCAATTTATGCTTCTATCCTAAATGTCTGGTTTTTAGATAATTTATAACTCTTTTAAAAGTTTTATTTTCTGCTTTCTTTTTTTTTTTTTTGCAGAACTACATGCAAACAACAACGAGGTCATTCTCATCACTTTAAGGTGAATTTCCTTTTATTTGTTAGTTTGGCAATGTTTTTTCCCCCTCTGGTTACTCTTTTGAAAAGCTAGATAGATAAAACGAAATCTTTATTAGCATCTTTAGGTTAATTTTCTTTCAAAAATCTACATTTGTATGTTAATTAATTTAAATTTATCAATATTTACAAAGACTGAATAAAAAAAAAAAGACTTCTCTAATCAACATAAACCGTAAGTTTTAAAGAGATTAATGCATAAGCCTAAAATGAATGAGGAAAATATCGTATGTTTGTTAATTTAACTCTTCAATTTTTGTTTATTAATTTATATTTTTTTATAATCTCTAGAAAATATTTCTTCATATTAAACGTTATGAAAATTTTCATCACGACTCAACATGTGCAACGCACATGTCCGAACTAGTAACCTAAAGAAGCAAAGAAAGAAAAACAAGAAAAGGAAAACAACCAGTATTTATTACCATTTTTTTTACTTTTAACTAGTTTGTTTTTGTTTTTGTTTTTAATTATGTTAATTAAGGTTATACATTATAATATTAGAAATAATTTCATTCTAAATTTCATTATCAAAAGAAAAGGATTTTTTTTTTTTTTTGATTTTGTTGATCATTTTTGTGAAAAGTTTTAATATAGGACAAAGCTTTAATGGTGGGACCCCTTGTATTGAACCCAATTATTATTATTATTATTATTATTTTAAATTTGTGGTCCTTTTTTTTTTACTTAGCAAGGATTTTGCCATCGACGCCTCAGACACAATCAATTAAATGCATTCAATTCTTTTTTCTTTTTCTTGTTTTTTTTTTTTTGTCTAAATAATTAAGTACATTCTATTCTTCATACTATTCTTGTGAACTTGTTATCTCCTTTATTTATCATTGGGAGCTAATACTTTGCGTAGTGCCCAGTCTACCTAATCGAAGAAGGCACGTTCATGATCCTACACCCACAAAAAAATAAATAATAATAATTATATCAATTAAGTAATTAGAGTGTATATAGATAAAGAATTTTGCGTAACCCCAACTAAAACCCCACCCTTTAGTTTTTATATATTAATAATGGGAGAGGCTGTGCTAGAGCCTCTCTCAGAGACCCTATCGGTAGAGCTTTTTTTTTTTAACCGTTCGATTTTAATCGAACGGTTGATATTTCATTGTTATCATAGGCCTTACCTCATATAAACTTTCCCATCTCAAGTCTTCTCCGTCACCGGCGACCGATGCCGGTGACCCACCCCGATGCCGACGACCGATGCTGGTGACCCATCCCGACGCCGGCGACTCACCCCGACGCCAGCGACCCACTTTCGACATTTTTTCCGGCCGCCGGCGACCCAATTTCTCTCTCTTCCCCTTTCTCTCTCTTCTCTTCTCTCTCTTCCCCTCTCTCTCTCTTCCCCACCCCGACTGCCCCAGTCCCCCCCCTCCCCTGCCGGCCCCCAGCCCGGTGAGCCCCCACCTCCGGCACCCCCTCCCCCGGCCTCCCCACGCCCCTCGCCCACGCCCCCGCCCCTCGCCCAATCGCGAAATTGCGATTTCGCGATTGGGCGAGGGGGTGGGGGGAGGCCGGGGGAGGGGGGTGCCGGAGGTGGGGGCTCACTGGGCTGAGGGCCGGCGGGGGAGGGGAGAGGGGACTTGGGGCAGCCGGGGTGGGGAAGAGAGAGAGAGGGGAAGAGAGATAAATTTGGTCGTTGGTGGCCAGAAAAAATGCCGGAAGTGGGTCGCCGGCGTCGGGGTGAGTCGCCGGTGTCGGGGTGGGTCGTCGGCGTCTGTCGCCGGCGGTGGACAGGTCGCCGCGGCGGAGAAGACTTGGGGTGGGAAAGTTTATATGAGGTAAGGTCTATGATAATAATGAAATATCAACCGTTCGATTAAAATCGAACGGTTAAAAAAAGAGCTCTACCGATAGGGTCTCTGGGAGAGGCTCTACCACAGCCTCTCCCATTAATAATATTTGATTTTTATATTCATTTTTTGTCCTTTTAAATTGAGAAAGGGATAGAACAGGATAACACGAATAATCTTCTTTTTCATTACCGAAACTAATCTTTTGTAGCTTAGTAAATATAATTAGAATGCTCGTCTATTTGATATTGTTTGTACGTAGTTTGGGGCAATAGAAGGACATCATCTAATTGCATTGTTTTGTTAATTTTATTGGTTTAAAATTTCTCAAGAAACAAGTTTTTTTTCTTTTCCCCTTTAAAAGATTAAAGATACATAAGAAGACGACAATATACTCTTATGAAGATCAAAACTTTGAAGCGGATATTGCTCAAACGTTCAATAATCATACACTTGCTTAAAAAGAGATAGAAATTAATTACAGTTTCGAATTCTTGGGATAAATTGGCAGAACTTGATATTTAATGAAAAAAAAAATTAACAAAGATCTTGATAACAAAGAACCCAAGAAGAAAGCGTCATATTATCAACTTACGTCTTATAGTGGAAAAGGTTTTGTCATAAGTTCTCTTATGCCATCTTATGTTTATTATTGTCCAGTTTCACTAGAGACAATGTCCTGAACCAATGTCACACTAATTAACAAAATAAACTAGTTTACCTATTATAGAAACCAAATAATTTAAGGTTGTCATTAAGTAGGGTGTCGGTAATGAGAGAATATGATTAGAAATTCGGGTGATGGGTAACTTTTTTTAAAGTCCTAAATGTAAAAGCTTGTTCCTACCAACATAGTACTCAATTTAAAATTAGCACCGAATGTGGGTGACCTAACCGTAAGAGGATCAGAATTAGTAGTTTTAAATTGGAGGTACCTTTGTTTCCATTCCTTTGACACTGGTAGTATTGTAAATGATCTACCGACACTTAAAACACATTATCTGGTCACCAGAATATTTCATTTCTTGTTTTCCACTTGGTTCTTCTCACCTCTATTAAGACCCCAAATTTGAGCTTTTTAAAAGGTACATTGTGTAGCTATCTTTTCATTTTACATTGGGGAATAAGGGTAAAGAAAGATTATCATTTTTTTTTTCAAGAGATTTGTTTTTAAATAAGCTTTATAATTCTTCTTTCTTTTCAAAAAAATTTAGTAATGCTTGCAGAAGATAGATCTAGATATATATATATATATATATATATATATATATGTATGTATATATGTTGAGTCATCCTCAGTTAACTATAGGATGGTGTATTTGCGATTTTTTTTTTCTTTTTTCTTTTTTTTAAGGTAGGTGCAAAAGAAGATGTCAGCTGTACTTCACGGTGGAGCTGTGGAAGGCACAGAAACTCGAGAGGAGATCGAGCCATTAGCTGAGATATCAGCATCGGAGAGTCAAGCTAGCACAAGCCATAATGAAGTTCGTTTGGATATTCTTTCTAAAATACGACGAGCAAAGGAAGAAAAACTTCCCCCAACTGAGAGTCAAATGGTCTGGTTAAATGGAAAAAACAGAGTTGAGATAAAAAGGATTCCAGAGATCATGAAGAGACAGGGGAACTTGCAAAATTATTTTGTGCCAAAAATTCTGTTTTCCTCTTTTTATGGTCATGGTAGGGCACGCGATGTTGATAATGATCACATAAAGATTAAATTGGCAGCACTTTTCTTTTCGGAAACCCGCAGTTTAGAAGAAGTTATACTCAAAAAATTCATGGAGAAGATGTCTGGTATGAAGGTGTGCTTCAATGACGGCAAACGTTCTGCTTGTAAAGGTGATGAGGATTTTAAAAGCATGTTGTTCTTGGATGGGTGTGCAATACTAGGGTTCATACGCTGCTATGTGGACGGAACGTTACAAATGTTTGGTATCAGTGTTGCTGAGGCAGGAGATATCATGTGGGATTTGCTTTTGCTAGAGAACCAAATACCATTTCAAGTCCTTGAGGTGCTGATTGGCTCGGGACAGGAACAAAAAAATTATCTGAAGAGTTATTTCCTAGAATTCATTCTTGTTATTTGTCGGAGAACTTTTCCGAGGCCCGCTTCCAAAGACTTGTATGATTATTTGGAAAAATATTGTTTCCCTCCGGAAACAGAGAAGGATCAAAAGGCGGTTTACCTTCTTGACGTTTTCAGAGAAGCACTCTTATTCAACTGTCCTTCGTTTGATCGCTTAGGGTGCATGCCAAATGTCATTTGTGGAACCTTCCCGATTTTATGTTCTTGTTGTTGTGTAGCCATTAATTATTTTCTGGAGGGCTTCATAGCAAAACGTTATTATAGCGTTATATCTCTTTCTACGACAGCTAAGGAGTTTTTTTTCAGTGTTCAGGAACTTAAAGCAGTAGGGATAAAGTTCAAGCCAAGTCATTCGTTGACAGCCGTATCTTTTCGTTCTCGATTCTATTTTAGACCTCAATTCATGCTTCCCACATTAATTGTAGATGATTCGACGGCATCTAAGTTGCTCAATCTTGTCGCCTATGAGATGTGCTTACCTGAATCTCATCCAAATGGAACACCTTGGTTTACTTCTTACGTGAACTTGCTAGATTCACTCGTCGACAATGAACAAGACATTAAGGACCTAAGGGCATCGGACATTCTTCGGAACACTCTCAGTACTGATAAACTTGCAGCTGAATTAATCAATAACGTTGGCGCTGGATGCGTTGCACAAAACGGAGATGCTTATGTGGATGTCAAAAAAAAAATAGAAAAGTACTGGAAAACAACATGTGCGGTCTGGATGGCTCAAGTCTGCGGTACCCACTTCAGTAGCCCATGGACTATTCTGGCTCTGCTTGCCGCTACAGCGGTACTCGTATTAACGGCTGTTCAGACTTGGTACGCTGTGAATCCAAAAAAGTGAAAGGTACAAAATACTTTTTTAACTTTCCCAAGTAACTAATTGTTAATTTCATTTCAAATGTCTTAGTTCCATCATCATTAGCATAGCTACTTTGTCATTCTAATTCAGGGATATATACCTCAAAGGGTCGAACATGATCAGCCAAATGTGGAGATGAGCTTAATAATTCCCTTCATCCTTCCATATCGCTGTCGTGTCGGAATTGCCAAGTTTGAGTCAAGACTGTCCTTGGGAAGATCTATCACTTGTTTTCCTCGGTTCCTTTTTCCCTTTTTTTTCGATGAAATATCAGTATTGTTACTACTTCTGATGTTTGCTTCAAATTTGTTCTCTTTTCCTTTGGCTAGTTTAAGTGCACTTTCTTGTCTGACTCGTTTGAGTCTTTTTGTTGAAATGGTGTTACCATTATTATTCTCGTGGATTGTACTAAATGGAAAGTCCAAGTTTTCTTTATGTTTTCATATTGTTCATATATATATATATTTTTTTTTGCCGGCTAGAAATCCTTGTGTATGTGTGTTGTAATTATCTCAATATTTATTCTCTGTGCTTTCACAAAACTCCTTTTGGCTAAATATATAACAAAGTGAGAAGAACATAAAATCTGTAAAATTTGTGATCCCATGGATCCGTTGTTGTTGAATAAAAATCTTGAAAACTCGTATCTTATTGTTGAAGGGCACGAATATATCAGTCTTTGCAAAATTAGTTTGTGTGTACAGTCTAACAAGATGATCCCAACCTCATTTGTATTCTCATACTTTCTTGAGTCTTAATTAAAGCGGCTGTCAGATAACCCCACTTCTTTTTGAAATTTCTTCATCACATGTACTTTCAATATGAGTAATTTTTCCCGTCCAATTTCGCACTGCAAAATGCGTGTGTGAGAATTGAAGCCCTGTTACCGTGTGCGAAATACCTAATGAAAAATGAACAGTATAGAAAAACAGAGAAAAAGCGGCTATGATTTCATATTAATGAAATGCTTAATGCAATATAATCCGAACACATTTAATCATTCCTAATGTAACTCTTAATCATTAGACATATTAATGAAGTGCTTAACGAAATGTCTAATGTTTAGTTCTGCTTAGATTTGATGTGGGTCCATGAAAACAAAACTTAAAGTTATCAGTAAATAAAGAACCAATTTTATATTTTAGTTTTTCTGTTTTGAGTTTTATTGTGGAGAAAGGAGATAGGATATAACTATCTTCTTCTTCTTCTTTTTTTTTCTTTCTTTTTTTAAGAAGCCTTAAAAGTCTTCTTTGGATTTTTTGATAAAATTTCCTAGCGCTCACACAAGATTGATCTAGAAGCAGATAATTGAATGCCTTCCATGAAATAAAAATATATAGGTTGAGCCATTCTAAATTAACGTATTTGCAATTGTTTTTTTTTTTTTGGTTATGTTTTTAGCTAGGTGTTAAAGAAGATGTCCGATGAATTCCACGGTGACGGGTTGGAAGGCACAGAAACTCGAGAGGAGATCAAACAAGCTGAGATATCAACAACGCAGTGTCAAGCTAGCACAAGCCATAAACGAAGTTCTTTCGGATATTTGAGATGAGGAACTGCTTACTAAACTAGGACAACTGGAAGAACTTCCCGCAACAGAGACGCAAAGGGTCTGGCCAAATGGAAAAAACAGAGTTGAGATAAAAAGGATTCCAGAGATCATGAAGAGAAATGTGAACTTCGAAAAGTATTTTAAGCCAGAGAAGTGGGGAATCGGTCCGATTCATTGTCGCCATTTTTATTATCATGGCATAAAGCTTAAATTGGCAGCACTTCTCATTTCGGAAACCGGCAGTGCAAGAGAAGTTATACTCAAAGACTTCAAGGGGAAGATGTATGGTATAAGGGCGGTGATTCGATAAGGACATAATTTCTGATATTGAAGATGAGGAATTGATGAGGTTGTTGTTCTTGGATGGGTGTTTAAAATTTTTCTGATATGCTTTTCTATATATGTGTATTGTCTTTTATAGGGAAAAAAAAATCTGAATATATATTTTTTCTGTTACATATCCGGATTCCACATTTTTTTATATATCAAGATTCAACCTTATATATGTATATCTACTACAATCAACTAGATAAATGAAAAATAAAAATAAAAGTAAAAACTACTGGATATGAACTTAAAGCCACAAAATCAACTAAAGTGACTCCCAAGAAAAACATATATAGAAATAAGTAGAGCATAAGGATACGAAAGGTTGTAGAGGTCATGCTAAAAATTTGAGATTTCAAAGAACACTTTACGGCCATGGAGTTGTCAATCGGTCCTATTTATGCTGTTGATTTTAATTTTGTTCAATATGGAACACACAAGCTTATGCTTGCGTTTGGTATATGGTTTTTGAATAAAATTTTTAGGTTAATGATGATTGACTTTTAAAAAATTAGTATAATTTTAGTTGATTATTTTAGACAAAGACAAATATTGATATGAAAACTTTAGATTTGAAATAGAGAGCTAAATGGAAGCTACATGTTGTATCATCTTTTAGTGAAGGAACAACAGAGCAGGGACATTTTCACTTAATCCCCAGAAAATGTACTTTCTCATTTTACCCTGCACTAGCTAGAACTTAAAATGTCAAATTATTGTCAATCCAGTTTATCAAATGTTTCACTATTAATCTCTTCATGAAAGAAATGTAAAACAAACAAAAAAAAAAAAAAAAAAAGGAATAATGCTCATGTGGTGGATGGGTAGAGGGTAATTTGATAAAATGAATGTTAGGTAGTTACTTAGCAAAATAAATTAAACCAGAAAGTAGCGAGTCATTTTTTGTCTTGCTGTTCAAATTTTGTTGCCAATATTTATGGCGACACAGCGGACTACTTTCAGTAACACGGCAGGTTAGCATAGGTAGCACGGTAAACTAACTCCAACAAAACTTGACATTCGTATCCCGTCGGTAACCTTGTCGAATACCTATTAGATGTACTATTTTTGGTACTTCGAATATATGGTCTGATAACACATGAGAGAATCGACGCCAATGGCCGACCGTCCGCACTGCAACCGGATCACAATTATTTTGGCAAATTTCTATCGATGTCAAAATAGATTACCACAGGTAACAACCGAATACTCTTAATAACACAGCAGACACGTTCAGTAACACAGCATGTTAGCATGGGTAGCACGGTAAACAGCCTCCAACACGAATTTTGGCAATGGTATCCCGGTGGTAATCTTGTAGAATACATGTTAAAGGTGCTATTTTGGGGTTTTGAAGTTATGTTGTCATATCCCAACAGAGATTCGACACCAATGTTGTAACGCCCCGACCCGTCCACGTAGGGGCGTACTACGTAAACGTGGGCCGTTACCATACTTGCTTAACTTAAATCTTAGTCTTAGATACTTTACTTTATAGAAAATTTCAGAATAATTTTTTTTTCTTTCTTTAAACTTTGTTTTTAAAAATCACAACTTAAAAACATTACATAGGTAACATGGTACATATTCCTTAAAACATATACATACAACTTGATAATTTAAACCATTTGCGGAAAATCTTGCGTAGTGGTATCCCACACCGCCCTTCACTTGCTGTATCGTCTCCATGGCCCACCAAGTAAAGCTGCAGGCATTTACCTACAGTATGGAATATACAGATGAGATTTCGCCCAGCAAGTACAAACATATCTCACAAAAACATTTCAAACATCTAAAAAAACATGCAAATCATCTTGTAACATATGCATGATCCATTTATGATCGATTGAATGTCTTATGATTTATTATAGACTCAATCTTGATCTCTTTATCTTGTCTCAACATGTGGGCCCCTAGTGTACGTACAAAAAGCGTGCAGCCTCCAGACAAAGCTAGGGTTTGCAAGGCCCTAACAGTTCTGGGAATTATAACGTGACCCTCACGCATCAACGAGAGGTAAATGTCACAACTGGTTTTGAACATGTAGCCTCCTCGATCACGGGAGGTTGGTACGACACCTTACTTGATTTATCTTACCATGTGGTTCAATATTAGTGAACATGCTTCATGATGTCACCATGTCATATCATTCTTAACATTTGCCACAACGTGGCATTTTTTTAAAACCATGATATTTTTAGAAAACATGGCATTACATGTCATAGCATATCATCGCACGGCATCACATATCATAACATCGCATAACATGGCATAGCATAGCATAGCATAGCATAACATGTATACTTGAAAATAGCTTTTACTATTTTCCATACTGCAGGTGAGGTCTGTACTTACCTGGTTTCCTATGCTCTTGAAACTTGACCTAATGTTCCGTCAAGGTACATCGACAGGTTCTATTCCTGTTTCAATTAGGGTGTAAGATAAGGATTAGCCTATCTTACCGTAAATCTTTTCATACAATGTTGGTATCCTTAACCAACCTTTAATAGTAAGTCATATGTCCCTCCTATAAACTCATGATGACTTACTTGGTTACATAAGGTAACCTTGGGTATTAATCCCAATTATATATGAATAGGGTTAGGTTATTATCCTAACCTATGCCTTGTCATTTTTATTCATAATCTTTTGGGTTTTAAGATCACACCCAATTTCAATACCTTGTTGGGTTACCTTGAGTAACCCTTGAGGTAGTCAATCTTAGTCCAATTATCCTAAGTCAACCTTGGGCTTTGGACCCCGTCCAGTAACTCGGGTATCCTTCCCGGTTACCATCTATCATTGTCTTGTTACCAAAAGTAAGACAACTTTTGAGTAAAAAAAATCCATTCTTACATTTCTTTGGAAAAATTCAACCTTTTAGGTTTTAAAATCATTTGTTTAACATATGAAAAATCGTATTTTCTGGAGTAGGGTTTGTAAAAATTATTAACTGTTGAAAACTGCCTTTGGGACAGTTCCCATAGTTAAAACATTGGTGTTAGTGCAAAAATACAGTTTTCCTGTATTGTTTTAGAAAATCCTGTGCTAGAATTTCTGTTTCCCGCATAGTTTTGAGAATCAAATTTTTACTTTAAAATCTGTTCATAATTTGATAAAACTTTCTTCATAAAAGTTTTAGCTCCCGGAAAATGCTTCAACTTTCATGTTTTGAGGAAAACCCAGTTCGGACTTTAACATGTCCTTATTCTTGGTTGAACTCACCTGGCCGTGCATAAATCCTGGGCACGGTCAGGCTCGGATTTTAATAAAAACCGAGGCCTTTGGAGCCTTATTTTGAAAAACAGTCCGCGATTCCCTCTAGGAAAAATCATTATCTACAACTTTGTAGTTTTGAGTTTCTTCAAATTCGGCCTCTAAGGGCCTCAAATTATCATTTCCAGAAAGCTGCCCAGTCTTGACCCGAGACTGGCAGTTTCGGATCTTAATTTCGTTTTACGTCCTAAAACGCGCACACTACCTCAACCGACCACAGCGGGAGCCTAAGATCACACATGCAATCGTTTCTAACGTTCCATTCATCATGCACATAATCATACATTCATTCTAAAACCTATGGGGACTTATAACAAACACTTAGTAGGCATATAAAAACCTAAGCATATCATGCATCAAAACATAAATTAGAGACTACCAACCCTAATCAAGCATAATCAAGCACTTTAAGCCTTAAAAGGTGAGCTTATGCTCTTACATCCAATGCTGGAAATACACTTTAAATTTCAAATTGAAGCTCAACTTAAAAAGCTTAGGGCTTAAGGAGATTACCTTGATTGAACACAAGACTAGGCTAAGAGTTTGGTTCACATTTTCTCCTTTCTCCTTGGCTGCCCATAACCGGCCATTCTCCTCCTATTCCTAGCATTTTTTTCTGCTTTTCCAGCTTATCCATAACCGGCCATTCAAGCCAAAAAAAATGGGTTTCCAATCTTTTTCCTACACTTTTTCTTTCTCACCAAAAATCCGGCCATTCCATTTTTTTTTTCTTTCTCTTTGGGTTCGGTTTCTAGGGAGGTTTTCCACAGTATAATTCCATACTGCTTTGCCGTATCTCAGCACCTTCATCTATTTGACCTTCCGGGTCAACCTTTGACTTTTTGGTCAATTTTGACTTTTTCGGTCAAATTTTAACCAACATGAAATCATAGGATTTTCTTCCCTTTTTGCCTAAAAGGCCTTATGCTTGGCTAAGTAATCTATTATTGAGTCTCGTAACCGTTTAATCGAGAACTCAAACTTATACTGATATTTAACTCAGATCGTGAGTTTCATATCGACTTACCAGATTCAAACTTGGGATTTTCCTTGTCTAAAAGGAAATCATAGGTTCATAAAAATCTGGGTATTACAATCTACCCTCCTTAAAAGATTTTCGTCCTCGAAAATTCGCATACTTCTAAGTGGCTTTTCTTTAAATCCACTATCAATCCATAGTAACTGGTTCATGTTCCTATTTTAATACTTTTAATAGGATCATGTTTCTTGTCTAGAACCATACTCTTACTTTCAGATATCATCATAATTCTTATCCTCATACTTTCATGCTTTCATGCATACTTTCTTATCCTTATCATCATACTTTCATTATTTCTCACTGCATCGCAAGAACTATCTACATAAATTTCTTAGCAAGTATTTCATATAACTTGCTATATTTGAAAAGCATATTATATCATATAGCTTTTCCATGCTTGAAAAGTATATTGTATCTTATATTTAAGATACTTTTCTTTAACTGTAATTGAGGGCTCAGTGAATATATCATATTGAAAATATTTTTTTTCTTCAATTTAGCTGAAGCTGAGGACCCTCTGGTACAATGTTAATCTTGTGCTATTAGAACCCTTTTTCTTTTCATGATGGCCCCTTTCTTGGAACTTTGTTCCTCAAGGTTTTCGGCCATTTACTTTTCATGATGGCCCCTTTCTTGGAACTTTATTCCTCAAGGATTTGGCCCATAACATAACATGACGTGAGTTGGTTCTAATAAGCATAAGATCAAGCACCATACATAAAATAAATTCTTTGAATCTTCTTTTCATAGAAAACAATAATAAATAGTATTATTGAAATCATATTACTGTTCGAGTGATGCAGTGAAAGGTATCCTTGAATCAACTAGCTACTTGTTAGCTAGTAGAAATTCCTCTTGTGCCTTCAGCATTTCCTTTATAGCACAAAGTCATAATCATAACTCTAAGGAATATCTAAAACTTCCCATCATTGCATAATTTTCATTACTTAAAGGATTGTACATAGTCGACCTTAGTCAAATCATTGTATGTCGACTTCAAGATTGTTGCTATCGATCTCAACCTCATTAACTTCATTGACAGACTCATAGTCATCATCATTATCATAGCCTAATAAATTATTGTTGGTAGCATCCAACTCATATTGGCATAATGCCTAGTTGCTACCCCCAAACTAAGGCATCATCAAAATTTTTCCCCGTATCTAATAATACTCTTATGGGGTAAAAGTTTCACAATCAGGAAACTTAACTTCCATGGTATTGATCCATTCCTTAGAAGGAAAAGTTCTTTAATATCACTATACCCGAGATGAAGCGATAGGCTATACGATTTCAAAGCCTATTCATTTCTTATTGCTATTCTAACGATCATAACTTAACTACTACAGTTGCAAGATTAGGCTCTTGCAAACATTTGGTTCGTTCGTACGAACGGCGAACCATCTTTTAATTCCAGTCCCTTATTCCTCACATTTCTAATACCCATTCTGTCCTTCATATCTTATCATGTCCTATCTTGGAAACAGCATAACTTATCATAATCTCTTCACATCACATCGTAACCTTATCCATCACATACACATCATGGTAATTTTAGGATCGCGGAAATACATCCCATAAAATTAAAAGTATCATAGGTATCATCCTTCGTGTGACCATTGGGCATATCTTAACTAATTCTAATAAAAGAAAAATAACTTAACTTACTTGGGCACTTGCAGAAACGATATGAAGCAGAGTGAAGTAGGCTGGCAGGATACCGCTCTGATACCAAACTATAACGCCCCGACCCGTCCACGTAGGGGCGTACTACGTAAACGTGGGCCGTTACCATACTTGCTTAACTTAAATCTTAGTCTTAGATACTTTACTTTATAGAAAATTTCAGAATAATTTTTTTTTTCTTTCTTTAAACTTTGTTTTTAAAAATCACAACTTAAAAACATTACATAGGTAACATGGTACATATTCCTTAAAACATATACATACAACTTGATAATTTAAACCATTTGCGGAAAATCTTGCGTAGTGGTATCCCACACCGCCCTTCACTTGCTGTATCATCTCCATGGCCCACCAAGTAAAGCTGCAGGCATTTACCTACAGTATGGAATATACAGATGAGATTTCGCCCAGCAAGTACAAACATATCTCACAAAAACATTTCAAACATCTAAAAAAACATGCAAATCATCTTGTAACATATGCATGATCCATTTATGATCGATTGAATGTCTTATGATTTATTATAGACTCAATCTTGATCTCTTTATCTTGTCTCAACATGTGGGCCCCTAGTGTACGTACCAAAAGCGCGCAGCCTCCAGACAAAGCTAGGGTTTGCAAGGCCCTAACAGTTCTGGGAATTATAACGTGACCCTCACGCATCAACGAGAGGTAAATGTCACAACTGGTTTTGAACATGTAGCCTCCTCGATCACGGGAGGTTGGTACGACACCTTACTTGATTTATCTTACCATGTGGTTCAATATTAGTGAACATGCTTCATGATGTCACCATGTCACATCATTCTTAACATTTGCCACAACGTGGCATTTTTTTAAAACCATGATATTTTTAGAAAACATGGCATTACATGTCATAGCATATCATCGCACGGCATCACATATCATAACATCGCATAACATGGCATAGCATAGCATAGCATAGCATAACATGTATACTTGAAAATAGCTTTTACTATTTTCCATACTGCAGGTGAGGTCTGTACTTACCTGGTTTCCTATGCTCTTGAAACTTGACCTAATGTTCCGTCAAGGTACATCGACAGGTTCTATTCCTGTTTCAATTAGGGTGTAAGATAAGGATTAGCCTATCTTACCGTAAATCTTTTCATACAATGTTGGTATCCTTAACCAACCTTTAATAGTAAGTCATATGTCCCTCCTATAAACTCATGATGACTTACTTGGTTACATAAGGTAACCTTGGGTATTAATCCCAATTATATATGAATAGGGTTAGGTTATTATCCTAACCTATGCCTTGTCATTTTTATTCATAATCTTTTGGGTTTTAAGATCACACCCAATTTCAATACCTTGTTGGGTTACCTTGAGTAACCCTTGAGGTAGTCAATCTTAGTCCAATTATCCTAAGTCAACCTTGGGCTTTGGACCCCGTCCAGTAACTCGGGTATCCTTCCCGGTTACCATCTATCATTGTCTTGTTACCAAAAGTAAGACAACTTTTGGGTAAAAAAAATCCATTCTTACCTTTCTTCGGAAAAATTCAACCTTTTAGGTTTTAAAATCATTTGTTTAACATATGAAAAATCGTATTTTCTGGAGTAGGGTTTGTAAAAATTATTAACTGTTGAAAACTGCCTTTGGGACAGTTCCCATAGTTAAAACATTGGTGTTAGTGCAAAAATACAGTTTTTCTGTATTGTTTTAGAAAATCCTGTGCTAGAATTTCTGTTTCCCGCATAGTTTTGAGAATCAAATTTTTACTTTAAAATCTGTTCATAATTTGATAAAACTTTCTTCATAAAAGTTTTAGCTCTCGGAAAATGCTTCAACTTTCATGTTTTTAGGAAAACCCAGTTCGGACTTTAACATGTCCTTATTCTTGGTTGAACTCACCTGGCCGTGCATAAATCCTGGGCACGGTCAGGCTCGGATTTTAATAAAAACCGAGGCCTTTGGAGCCTTATTTTGAAAAACAGTCCGCGATTCCCTCTAGCAAAAATCATTATCTACAACTTTGTAGTTTTGAGTTTCTTCAAATTCGGCCTCTAAGGGCCTCAAATTATCATTTCCAGAAAGCTGCCCAGTCTTGACCCGAGACTGGCAGTTTCGGATCTTAATTTCGTTTTACGTCCTAAAACGCACACACTACCTCAACCGACCACAGCGGGAGGCTAAGATCACACATGCAATCGTTTCTAACGTTCCATTCATCATGCACATAATCATACATTCATTCTAAAACCTATGGGGACTTATAACAAACACTTAGTAGGCATATAAAAACCTAAGCATATCATGCATCAAAACATAAATTAGAGACTACCAACCCTAATCAAGCATAATCAAGCACTTTAAGCCTTAAAAGGTGAGCTTATGCTCTTACATTCAATGCTAGAAATACACTTTAAATTTCAAATTGAAGCTCAACTTAAAAAGCTTAGGGCTTAAGGAGATTACCTTGATTGAACACAAGGCTAGGCTAGGAGTTTGGTTCACATTTTCTCCTTTCTCCTTGGCTGCCCATAACCGGCCATTCTCCTCCTATTCCTAGCATTTTTTTCTGCTTTTCCAGCTTATCCATAACCGGCCATTCAAGCCAAAAAAAATGGGTTTCCAATCTTTTTCCTACACTTTTTCTTTCTCACCAAAAATCCGGCCATTCCATTTTTTTTTCTTTCTCTTTGGGTTCGGTTTCTAGGGAGGTTTTCCACAGTATAATTCCATACTGCTTTGCCGTATCTCAGCACCTTCATCTATTTGACCTTCCGGGTCAACCTTTGACTTTTTGATCAATTTTGACTTTTTCGGTCAAATTTTAACCAACATGAAATCATAGGATTTTTCTTCCCTTTTTGCCTAAAAGGCCTTATGCTTGGCTAAGTAATCTATTATTGAGTCTCGTAACCGTTTAATCGAGAACTCAAACTTATACTGATATTTAACTCAGATCGTGAGTTTCATATCGACTTACAAGATTCAAACTTGGGATTTTCCTTGTCTAAAAGGAAATCATAGGTTCATAAAAATCTGGGTATTACAAATGTGGACGTCCGCATTGCGATCAGATCATAATTATTTTCGCCACTATCAATATCAGCATATTACAGCCAATAACAGCCAATACTTTGAATAACACAGCGGACTACTTTCAGTAACGCAGAAGGTTGGAAGTAGCACGGTAGATTACCACCAACACGAAAGTTGGCCGTGGTTTCTGTCGGTAATATTGTAGCTAGAACACTAGTTATGTAATATCCGAAAATTTACATGGACTCATGATTTCCTTGTACATAAGAAATCTATGTTCATATTATGTGTTTTTGTAATGTTTCATGAAAATTATGAATATCAATACGAAATTCATTATTTATTAGTAAATGTTTGAGTTCTCATTTAATTAGCTATGAGACTCAATAAGCAATTTGCTTAGCCAAGCAAGTAACCTTTTTAGTAAAAAAGGGTACAAAAATGTTATGATTTTATGTTGGTCAAAGTTGACCAAGAAAGTCAACAAAAGTCAAAGTTGACCAAGGAAGTCAAGGTTGACCCGATAGGTCAAAGGTTGACTGGAAAAGTCAACTATGTGATGATAATGAAGTATGATGAGCGGTATAGGAAGTATACTGCGAAAAATCATTTTTACGGGCAATCTAGTATGATTAGAATTTGTAATAATCGAAATTTTCACGAACTCACAATTTTCTTGTAAATAAGAAATTTATAGTTCGTATTATGTGTTTATGTGCAATTTTATGAAAATTATGAATATTAATACAAAATTCATGATTTTATCAGTATATGATTGAGTTCTCGGTAAATTAATTACGAGACTTCATGATAGGCCTTTTAAGTAAAAAGGTATGACGAAATTTCATGAATTCATGATAGTCAAATTTTGACAAGAGAGTCAATGATTGACAAGAAAGTCAATGGTTGACCCGAAAAATCGAAAATGAGGCGGTACGGTTAAATATTTTTCAGTATAAAAATTGTACCGTGTAAAAACCATTTTTTCGGATAAAATGGTATGTTTAAGATTCAAAAACCACCCTAGAAAATCAAGCACATTAGTTAGGTTATCTTTGGCCAAGAAGTTTGATTGTATAAGAAAATTTTTATACAGTCCATTTCTACACAGATGAATTTTGTACTGCAGTTTAAAATAACAGTACTAAATTGTACTGTGTATTAGTGAAAGCAGTATTAGAAATATCTGTACTAGAATTAAAGTGGACTACATTAAGGAAAAGCCAAACAAAGCCTTAGTGTGATATCACCACCTTTTGATTAATGACATCATTAAGGATTTAGCAAAAATTTGGAAAGTAATTTTGGTGGTTCTAGAACCACCTTGGCCGGCCACCTATACCCCCCCATTGTGTGATTTCTTGTTTTTTTTGGGGTCAAATTCCAATTTTTGAAACTTCCCCCACCTCTATAAATAGGTGACCCCATAATTCAAAAAAATTAGAGAAAAGCAACCAAACCCTTGCCAATTTTTCTTCACCAAAAACCGAGAGTGAGAAGGAAGGAGAGAAAGGAAATTTTGCCAAAACCAAGAGTGATTAGAGCTTAGGGTGGTCGGATTTTGTGTGGAGAGCAAGCAAGAAAGAGTTGGAAAATTTTTGGACAATCTTTTGGCCAAGAGGCCGGCTGTAGAGGGAAAGGAAAAAGGGAGGAGCTAACCAAGTTGGAGGCCGGATTTTTGAGGTTGTGGTGACCGGATCTTGGTGCTAGAGTGGCTGAAAAAGTTTGGAGCCAAACAAGCCAAAGGGCCGGACCTAGTGGCAGCAAGGAGGGACCAAGGGAGAACCAAATCTAGCAAGCCAAACCCTTGGGTGGAAGCTAGGTAAATCCCCTCAAAACCCAACACTTTTCATTTAAATTTCAATTGAGAAATTTAAATGTATTTCAAGCAAAGTTTGTAAGAGCATAAGCTCACTTTAATTCCCTGCCTTAGTTAAGAAATTTAGGTTATGTGCTTGGTTAATTAGGATTTTATGGTTGGTGGTTTTATATGCATGCTTTGTGTTTGATTGAATGCTTAGGATTTTGCATGGTTATGAATGTTGTTCAAATTGGCTTGCATGTTGAATATTGAACGTTAGAAACCGCTGCATGATTGATATTAGGGCTCCCGCGGTGGCTGGTTGAGCTAGATTCCACGTTTAGGACGTAAAACGAATTCTAAACCGAAAAACTGCCAGGCTCGGGTGGATCCTGACCAGTTTTACGGCAAGCCGATTTTGAGGCCTTTAGAGGCCGAATTAGGCAAAACTTAAAACACAAAAGTTTCTCGGAACAGTTTTTCCTAGAGGGCAGCATGGATGGATTTGCAAAATGAGGCTCCAATGGCCTCCGTTTTTACGAAAATCCGAGACTAAACTGCCCAGACCTAGTTTACACGACCAGTGGGTTTCAAATTAAAACTGGTACGAATCCAAGCAGAACTGGGTTTTTCTTAAAACATGAAAGTTTTAGAATTTCTCAAGAGCAAGAACTTTCGTGAAGACAAGTTTTTCAAATTCCATTTGGATTTTTAAATACAACGTGAACTATAAAAACTGTGCAGAGAAAAAGAAATTCCTGCACAGGATTTTCTACAAACATACAGAAAAACTGTATTTCTACATCAACATTTCCTGTTTTGACTATGAAAACTATTTCAAAAGCAGTTTTCAGCCTTAAATGAGTTTTATAAAGTTTTACTTTGAAAACCTCGAATTGGGAAGAAAAACAAAAGATTTTCTAGCCAATTTTCTAAATTGGATTTAAAAGCTAAAGTGTAAAAACAAAAGATGACGAGTGGTAACCGGGAAGGATAACCGAGTTACTAAGGCTTAGGCTCGATAATGAAAATAGTAATTCAATACTAATCATATGGGTTTAATACCCAAGGTTACCTCAAGTAACCTAATGGGTCAAGATAATTAACCACAATCTCTAGGGTTACAATTAGTAACCTAGTAGTTGATCAAAGCTTGTAAAAGGACATATAATCATAATGTTGGAAAGGTTACCAACATTTTATAGGATTCTTATCCTATGTTCTTTCTAATAGCAGGAAGTAACCTGCAGTCGAGGTCAGAGTGGAAATCAATGAAGCCTGGATTACAATAAGTCAGGCAAGTATCGAACCTCACCTACAGTATGAAAATAGTAAATACTATTTTCATATATGCTATATTAAAATGTACATGCTATGTTGTATGATGTTAAATGATGTTATGTGATGATATGCTATAACATGTTACATATTATGCCATGTTTTCTAAAATGTCATGGTTTTAAAAATGTCATGTTTTCAAGAATGCCATGATATGGCAAATGTTAAAGTTTGAATATGACATAGTGACATCATGAAGCATGTTCACTGATGTTAAATTATATGGTAAGATAATCAAGGAAGGTGTCGTACCAACCTCCCGTGATCGAGGAGGATACATGTTTAAAACCAGTTGTGACATTTACCTCTCGTTGATGCGTGAGGGTCACGTTTTAATTCCCAGAACTGTTAGGGCCTTGCAAACCCTAGCTTTGTCTGGAGGCTGCGCGCTTTCGGTACGTACACTATGGGCCCACATGTTGAGACAAGATAAGTTAAAGATTGAGTCTAAAATGAAGCATAAGACTTTCAATCAATCATAAATGACTCATGCATAAGTTACATGATGATTGACATGTTTTAAGATGATTAAATTATTTTTGTGAGATTATGTTTGTACTTGCTGGGCGAAAGCTCACTCTTATATTTCATACTGTAGGTAAAAAGCCTGCAATTTAAGTGGTGGGCTATGCAGACGATGCGGCGAGTGAAGGGCGGTGTGGGATACCACTACGCATGATTTTCCGCATTCGATGTTAAGAAAATATTTTAATATTCTAAAGTAAATTATGTTTTGTTATATGTATAAAATTTGAAGACACGAGAAGGTATTCTCAGCTTAATATATATATATATGGGTGACATATTATTCTCCACAAGATAATTTATGTGAATATGTTTTAAAGAAAAAAAAATTCCTCTCAAATTTTCAAGTAAAGAACAAGTATGTATGGTGTCGACCTGGCTTGGGAAGTCGGGGCGCCACAGAATTAATGGGGCGTTACAAGTTAAAGGCAGTATTTTTGGGATTTTGAATTTATGTTGTGGTATTTGTTGTAAAATCGATCAAAAGGGTGTGAACGTGGCATTAGGCTGAAGTTGTTTAGTAACCTAGAACAAATTATTTTATTAAGTCCACTTGTACTTTTAAGAAAAATATATATAGTCCTTACGTTGTTTTCCTCCCAATTTAAGTTTCTAAATGTTAAGAGTCACCAATACTCTCTAAATCACTATCCTCCGCTTCCGACGCCGAAGATTCCTACATCTCATTTCAATCCACATTTTTCGATGTCAGAGACACCCTCTATATTATCTCCTGTTAAAAACTAATGTTGATCTATTTTCTAATAGTGTAAGCTTTTAACAGAAACGACAAAAATATAATTCCACTTCTAAAGTACTAATAGCATTTTAGAAGTTTAATTGTTCATTTCAAGACAGGACGCTTTTAGCAACAATTGTCATCGCAAAAAGTCCGAAAGCCGCTGCGCGCTGACAGTTTTTAGCGCACAAGGTCTCAATCGCTCTTGTAGTCGTCGTGTTTTAGACTTCCCCCAACATCAACAGGATTTCTTTCCCTGACATAAAGGCGGCGCGGCTTACAGAGACGCAGGCAATTCCTTTCTGGCTGTAGAGTTTTGAGTAAAAATAAAACCAACCAAGTCAAGCAAAGCAAGTTTTATTTTCCTATTTGGCAGACTTCACGATCTCTAGCCAAAAACACACCCACAAAATAAAAATAAAAGAGACCAGCGAGGATTTTCAAATTTTGACGTTTATAATTTGTCCCCAAGAAATTATATATGAAGCTTCATTTGCAGGTTGAGGACATGAGTAAGTACGCATATCTATAGTTGATTCATTTCATATTGTAGGCTCCAAAATTACGAATATTTATAATGTATGTAGTATACAAAGGAATAAAAGAATCTCTCTTACACCATGGAAAAAAAATTAAATTAAAATTACAAAAACAACAAATTAAACAGAGGAAATACCAAAATGATCTTCCCATGACCAACAACGACCAAAAAATTAGCTTTATAGATGTTACTTATAATGGCAAGCAACAGGGGATCTAGGCGTTGGGACCGAAAGAGAGAGCTCGCCGCCGGCGGGCAAGTCAGCAAGTGCCGCCACAAGAACTGGTGGATGGTGAGTGATTGATTATAAATCACAATCATCATCAATAAAATTTCATAAAACATTATCCACAAACTATAAAGGTTAATCATAATTTATCAACACAACTAAATAAATATTTCTAAATTACAAATCCTCCTCATGAGCTTCACCAATAGAACTAACATAAAATACTTAAATAAAGAAAAACTCAAATATAAATCCAAACAAAAAACTTAAATATAAAAATAAAATGCAAATCTAAACTCAATCTAAATTAACTACAACAATAATAAAGGAAGATGAGGAAGGTCACGATTCGGCTTTGGTGGTCATGGCGGTGACGGACATGCGGTGGTGGTGCCTTGGTGGTGATGAAGTGTATTGTCGTGGGAGTTTTGGTGACAATGGCCATGGCGAGGGTGGCGGCAGCTAGGCAAGGGATTGGGTGAGTGAGGAATGAGGAAGAGAAATGATGGAGGAGAGAGAGTGGAAGTTTAGAGAAATAGAGCATTTGAAGATGGAAAAAAAGAGAGAAAATGGGAGAAAGGGTGTTTTAGATGGAAAATAAGAAAGTGTTCAAAATTAAGAGACTGTTAGAAATTTTATATGATATATTTTCATAAATTTCAAAAAATTCTAACTTTCCATGATTTTTAAAAAAATTGTCGTGGAAAGTGACGAATGCGGACTTTCGACAATGACCTTAACAAAAAAATCTCCATGCTGCATATTTTTATAGCATGTAATATTTGGCCTTTTTTTTCCATATTTCGTTGGAGTATCAATTGGGTAACAAGAATCCAGTTTATTCTTCGTTTAACTAACCACCCAACATTTATTTTACCAAATTACCCTCAACATGAGCTTGATTCCATCTTTTTTTTTTAATGTTTTTATCACAGAGGGACTAATAGGGAAATGTTTTATAAGTTTATGTATTAGTAATGTGACATTTTAAGTCCTAAAATTGAAGTTAACTTTCCTTTAAATAACGAGACACTGTTCTCACAACAAAAAACTTAAATAAAATAAATTCGTTAAAACATTATTTTCTTTTATGAAGAAATTATTTTTCTCATAAAGCAATCTTAAGCCTTTCAATAATAATATGATCAAGAGAACAGTTTAACTTACGCACTTAAACGTCGTTGTCATTTAGTAAACGTAGAGCACCACACAAGTAGTAGCTACATAAATTTCGGATTTTTCTTATCTGTGTCTGTTGAGTTAAGATTATTCTCATTTTATCTCATAAACTTTTAATATATATCATGCTTTACCATCTGAATTTTGAACTAGTACCACTTAATCCCCTTTATTAAAATTAATTTTAGATATAAAGTATAAGAAAGAACAAAAAATGATTAAATTTAATCATTCTGTTCGTTTTAAAGTTGGTAGTTAAATAAAATTTGCTAGGTATTGACTGACCCGAACCAATGACACACTACCCAAATCAACTCATTTACTGTTCACTCCATCAAAACAGAATGTAAGCCAGTTCTCCTTCTAAAGTTAAACCTTTTAGAGATCCAAAATTTTCTGGAAGAATTAATAAACTCCTTCCCATTAATTAAAACGAAATATATTAAGGAAATTAACCTTAGTTTGTTGATTATGTAAACATTGTGAAGAGAAAAATAACCCACTTCCACACGACGACCAAAGAAAAAACAAAACAAAACAAAACAAAACAAACAAACAAACAAATAAACAAAAAACAAAAACAAAATAAAATAAGACAAAGGTGACAGATTCCTTTTGTGGGATTTTCCTCTCCTTTTTTTATTTCATTTTTGGATAAGAATTTTGTGACGGAGGTTAGTTTTAGCGGTTTCTTTGGAGGTTAATTGTTATCTTCTTGCTCTTAAACATTGCCTTGTTCACCAGATAATTTGTTTCTTCAACTTGGTTTTCTGATCTCCAATCAAGCCCAAGATTTGAACTCTTTTGGAGGTACTTTTTGTATTATTATTTTTTTTTCACATGTACATTTATTATTATTTACCTAAATCATATCCTCAACTATATTGGCTTTTTAGTACTTGCGTTTGCTTTTTCTTGATGAATTTTTAATTATTTGTCCATTAAAATGTAACAGAAGTTTATAGGGACCAACTTACTTAGTAAGTTCATAAAATTATAAAATGCTTGCATTTTTTTTTTTCTCTTTTAGCTAGAAATTAAAGAAAATGGATGGTGAACGCGTTTCACTCAATGCGGATGGCACAGAAACGCAACCGGAGATCCAACCATATGATGAAACTAAATTAGCGAATAGTAGCCAAGCTAGCAGTACAAGCCATATTGCTCAAAGTAAAGTTGTCACTACTTTCAAAGATGTTCTTGGGGTAACTGAAGAGAAGGAACTGCTGGATAAGATAGAAGAGGTAAATATAAACATAAGCATTAGTAGTTCCCATGGAATAAAGATACGGAATGTTCCGGAGACCATGCTACAAAAAGAAGATTCAGAAAGTATTTTAAGCCAAGGGAGTTGTCGATCGGTCCTATTCATGCTGCTGATCCTGATTTGTTCAAAATGGAACTCAAGCTTAAATTGGTAGCGCATTTCACTAAAAGAAGGAAACGTTCAGCGAAATTTCTACTCGGAGATCTTAAGATTAAGATCAAGGACGTAAAGGCGTGCTACGATGATGAGGTAATTAGGTCGTATGGCGATGACGAATTGATATGGTTGTTGTTCTTGGACGGATGTGCAATGCTAGAGTTCATACACAGCTATATCCACCGGAGCTTAAGCGTGTTTGACATTTGTATTGGTCAAGCAGTCTTGATCCAGCAAGATTGTTTTTCTAGAGAACCAAATTCCGCTGCTAGTTCTCGAGGTGTTGATGGACTCAACGATCAATTGGCCGTGTAAAGCTAATTTGCAAACTGATATTTTCAGATTCATTTTCGCGAGTAATAATTCTAACTTTCCGAGGGACTCGAAGGATTTTAAAGAACCGCTCTTTAGTCCATCTAGAAAGCCGGTTCATATTCTTGACCTTCTCCGGTTTGTTATCGCCATCCATGATATGGCTATAACTGGATGTGAAATGTTCCTATTTTGCCTCCGGGTGTTGGGTTGTTGCGGAGCAGGTTCTCTACTTAATTTTTATAGGAGGCATCGCTCAAATTTTCGCAACGTCCCGGAAGATTGGATCAAAAAGCAATCTTTTCGCAATGTTCAGGAACTTAAAACAGCAGGGATAAGGTTCAAGACAACTCCGTCATTAATGCAAGTATCTTTCCAAACTAGATTCTCTGTTACAGGTCAACTTAAGCTTCCTACATTCGTTGTAGACAAATCAACACCACATCTGCTGTTTAATCTGGTCACATATGAGATGTCCTTGCCTAATGATGAAACCAAGAAATACGATCCAGAGGATCTAAACAATTCTTGGGTTATGTCATTCGTAAATTTGCTCAATTTGCTTATTGATAATGAACAAGACGTTA
Organism: Ficus hispida; assembly: GCA_025413025.1. NCBI lineage: Eukaryota > Viridiplantae > Streptophyta > Magnoliopsida > Rosales > Moraceae > Ficus > Ficus hispida. The sequence goes on from CM046362.1 coordinate 3,094,006, forward strand.
AGGACCTAAGGGCGGCTGATATTCTTAGGAACCATCTTAGTAGCGATATTGATGCGGCTAACATGATAAATAGCATAGGCTCTTATTGCTTGTACCATCCAAGGACACATATGAGCATACCAAGTACGCATAGAAAACCATTACAGACGAAAGTGCCCGGTTTGGATGGCTCAAGTCTGGCAATCCCATTTCAGTAGTCCGTGGACGATTCTCGCTTTGCTTGCCGCTATGGCAGTACTTGCATTAACCGTTGCTCAAACATATTACACTGTCAATCCAAAACAATGAAAGGTACAACATACTTCTGCTTCTCGGAATTAAACTTTCTAATTTTCTTTCAAATATTTGAGTTTTATCAACATTGCTACTTTGACAATTTGCAGGGATATTTCGAACTGGAATGACCAAGTGCGAGCCAAAATCATCCTTGGGAGATCTATCAACACTTGTTTTTCTTTTTTTTCTTTTTTTTTTTTTTGGGGCAAACTCTCAAAATGATAGTGTTTAGTTGTTTGCTTCTATTAAAAAAATTTGTTGGAGTGTTTTCCTTTTATATTTTCTGTGCACTTGTGTGAGCCATTTGGTGTTTTTGACTACTTTCAGTAACACGGCAGGTTAGCATTGGTAGCACGGTGAACTACCACCAACACGAAAGTTGGCAGTGGTTTCTGTCGGTAACATTGTAGCTAGAAAACCTGTTAAAGGCACCTTTGTTTTGTTTTGTGTTTTTTTTTTTTTTTTTTTTTTGGGATTTCTAACTATATGTTGTGGTATTTGTTGTAAAATCGATCAAAAGGCTGTGAACATGGCATTTTTCTGTTTCTGAAGTTGTTTGGTAACTAGAACAAATTAGTTTATTTAGTCCGCTTTGAACTCAATTTAAAGGAAATATAGTCCTTGTGTTGTTTTCCTCCAATTTAACTTTCTAAATGTTAAGAGTCACCAGTAACTATCCTCTTCTAACGCCGAAGATACCTCCATCTCATTTCAATCCATATTTCGACGTTAAAATTGTAAGATCTCTGATATGCTATTGGTTTTCTGTAAACATGCTCACATCAAATTCCACAGATTTAATAAAATAAAAAATAA
>CM046362.1:3095197-3141362 GCA_025413025.1 Ficus hispida
TTTTTTTTTTTTCAAAAGAGGCTTTCAAAGCTTCTTTGGATCTTTTGGTATAATTTCCTTGTGCTCGCACAAGATTGATCTAGAAGCAGATAATTGAATGCCCTTCATGAAATAAAATATATAAGTTGAGCTATATCCCAAAATTAACGTACTTGCTTTTTTTTTTTTTTTTAGCTTTTTTTCTTTTCGGGTTAGCTAGGTGTAAAAGAAGATGTCTAGTGAATTCCACGGTCACGGGTTGGAAGGCACAGAAACTCAAGAGGAGATCAAGCAAGCTGAGATATCAACAGCGCAGAGTCAAGCTAGCTCAAGCCATAATGAAGTTCTTTTGGATATTCGAGATGAGGAACTGCTTACTAAACTAGGTCAACTGGAAGAAGAACTTCCCGCAATAGAGAGGCAAAGGATCTGGCTAAAAGGCAAAACCAGAGTTGAGATAAAAAGGATTCCAGAGATCATGAAGAAAATGTGAACTTCGAAAAGTATTTTAAGCCAAAGAAGTGGGAAATCGGTCCGATTCATTGTCCCCATTTTGATTATCGTGACATAAAGCTTAAATTGGCAGCACTTTTCATTTCGGAAACCGGCAGTACATGAGAAGTTATACTCAAAGACTTCAAGGGGAAGATGTATGGTATAAGGGCTTGCTTCGATAAGGACATAATTTCTAATATTGAAGATGAGGAATTGATGAGGTTGTTGTTCTTGGATGGGTGTTCAATACTGGGGTTCATACTCGGCTACGTGAACCAGAGGTTAAGCGAGGTTGGCATCAGTGACGCTGAGGCAGCAGATCGTGCGGGATTTGCTTTTGCTAGAGAACCAAATACCATTTCAAGTCCTTGAGGTGTTGATGGGCTTCGGAATAGGCAGAAGACGAGAAATTGTTAAGGATAGTTTATTCAGATTTGTTTTTCTTGTTAGTAATGCTACTTTTCCAAGGGACATTTTGAATTCTTCTACACAAATTATTTCGAGTATGGTTTGTTTCCTCTGTTCATCAAGAATGAAAAGCTGGTTCACCTTGTTCACCTTTTCCGAGAAGCACTCTTACACGACTATTTTTCAGGAATCTTTGTGAGTACATGCTAACTCTCATTCGCAGAATTTTCTGGATTTTATGCTCTTGTGGTTGTGTAGCAATTTGTTATTTTCTGGACCGCTTCACACAAGAACCTTGTTACACCACATCTTTACGGATGACTAAGCAGTTTTTTCAGAGTGTTCAGGAACTAAAAGCAGCAGGGATAAAGTTTAAGCCAAGTCATTCTTTGGCAACCATATCTTTCGTTCTCGATTCTATTTTAGACCTCAACTCATGCTTCCCACATTAATTGTAGATAATTCGATGGCATATAAGTTGCTCAATCTTGTTGCCTACGAGATGTGTTTACCTCAATCTAATCCAAATGAAAAACCTTGGGTCTCTTCTTACGTGAACTTTGAGATTCACTCGTCGACAATGAGCAAGACATTAAGGACCTAAGGGCAGCTTACATTCTTCGGAACACTCTCAGTACCAATGCACTTGCAGCTGAATTGATCAATGAAGTAGGCACTGGATGCGTTGCACCAACCAAAGATGCTTATATAGATGTCAGAAAAAAAATAGGAAAGTATTACAGAAAACGTGTTCGATCTGGATGGCTCAAGTCTGCAAATGCCTACTTCAGTAGCCCATGGACTATTATGACTCTCTTTGCCGCTACAGTGGTACTCGTATTAACAGCTGTTCAGACTTGGTATGCTGTGAATCCAAAAAAGTGAAAGGTACAAAATAGTACTTCTTTTAACTTTCCTAATTTATTAATATCTGATTTCATTTCAAATGTTTTGGTTTCCTAACCAACATTGCTTTTTTGACAATCTAATCCAGGGATACCACAAAGGGGCAGACATAAACTGACTCTAGAGTTGAGTTGAGCTCACTGATTCGCTATATCCTAACATATCGCCTGTCGAGTCAGAATTGCCCAGTCCGAGTCAAGACTGTCTTTGGGAAGATATATCACTTGTTTTCCTCTGTTTCTTTTTCCTTCTTTTTTTTCAACTACCATTATATTGATACTACTTCTGATGTTTGTTTCAAATTTGCTGTCTTAATGTTGTTTGATTGTATGTTCTCTTGGCGTTCGTTTAAGTACACTTTCTTCTGTGACTCGTTTGGGATCTTTTTGTTGTAATAGTGTAACCATTACTAATGACGGAGTAATGTCAAAATAGTTATTTTAATACCACTTTTTTTGTTAAACTTTTCCCTCCTCTTCTATTTCTAAAGTTAGAAGAACTAAAATATGATGAGCCCCATGGATTTGCAACTTCTTTCTTTCCCATTTTCCACTTTACTAAACAACTAATATTTCATTTTCCGATCTAAATCCCTCCTTCAATGTCCATCAAAGTGAGAGAGATCTCAATATCTTGCTTATCATCTCTTATAATTGGTTATTGCCATTTGAACTTTTGCAAAATAATATTAACAATGATAATTATTATAATAACAATTAACAATGATAAAATATAAAATTAAAAAATGAAATAAAATAAAAGGAACATATTGAGACGACAACAAGCTAGCACAATGAGTTCTAGCAGGGGAAAGAGAGAGAGAAAAAGAAAAAGAACAGAGCAGAAGCAGAGGCCTTTTGTACATGATCCAAGACAACGTAAAATACTAAAACGACTCTTGTAAGAAAGTGCAATCTTAAAAGTTTCTGTTAGATCTTCCCAATCAGAGTCTTAACTCGGACTAGCTTGGAATTCAAATCTCACAGCAGCGTGAATAGATGTAAGGAATCCGTAAGCTGAACCGCACATTTTGCAAATGCTTGAGAGAACTTACCGTCACCAGAGCCATCGGTATATGTTCAAACATGTTTGCGGTATCACTGGATCAAATTGTCAAAGTAGAAAATCTTAATAAAAAATTACAGATTCAAAAAAAAAAAAATATATATATATATATATATATGAAGAAAAGTATGTTTTTACCTTTCAATTTTTTGGATGGACGGTAAATCAGGTTTGAATAGCGGTTAATGCAAGAAGCGTTGTAGCGACGAAAAGAGCAATAATAGTAGTCCACGGGTCTGTATCTCGTGTGATAGATAGCCGCGAGGCCAAGTCCGCCGTCTCGCGCGATAGCGCTGCGACGCTCAACTACTTGTTGTGTTTGAGACATATATATGCATGTTTACCGAAAGAAAAATAGGGTCTGTATCTCGGCTGTGAAATTTATTCTCTTTTCATACGTCTGTTTGCATGAACAATACCTTATACCTAATATATATGCATTTATATACACACTACGAGAGAGAGGGTGTTTGTACCGTAAGATCTTGTTTTATAAACCAGGAATTTTGAGAGTGCAACTATGGACTTCAGACTTATATCATTGTAAGCAAACACAACAAACAGTCAGGCAATTTGATTGCGATTCTATGATCTTGCTCAGAATTGTAGGTTGCAATATTACAGTCTTAAAGTATTTTACAAAACATCATTATTGAATCTAAATATTATTTGCACAAATAAAATTCGATTTACCAAAAATTGAAAGGTTCCGAAACATAAGTTTTGCACTATTAGATTTAGTTGCAGCGCATGCAGGAAGGCAGTAAGCGTAGACTTGGGAAGTCATAATCACTAAATTATTTAAAGATGCAATTTAAAATCAAAAGAAATGTGTTCAAGTTGTGGAATCATTTACCTTCTCCTTTTTGTCATTTTGCTCTATAACAGTTATTTGATCGCTAATTACACGTTATCTACTTTTTTATAAATCAAATTAATACTCTCACGTTGTTTGACAGAGTTTATTCGTATTGACAACTCTAACGAGGAAAAAAACACAACCGATTTTTTTGGGATCCTTGGCATATTCGTTGGCATATTTGACCCCATTCCTCTGTAAATTGTCTTATTCAATTGCACAAGCAGATTCTCTCACTCTTAAAAGGATAAATTCTATTCCAAATCAAGAAGATACAAATAAAAATACTGACTCAAATGATCTTATAATATAAGAAAACTTAATTATATTTACAAATTGATTTCACTAGTAAATTCTAATGAAGTGAACAAAGTGATAAAATATGCACCAAACTCTAACAACGAGAAACAGAAAAGGCACACGTCAATTATTGATTATGCATATGTCTCTTAATTTAACCAACTACATTACAAGCAATAGGAAACTGCAATCGATTGAAATCAAGAAACCTATAACAAAAAAGTCACCCTTGAACACTTAGAACTAACTCTAGCACATTTGATTATACCTTTTCATCATTTAAAAAAAAAAAAAAATCTCCAGCAGATTGGATATACAACTACTATGAGAACTAGGGTAGACCATTTTCATTATTATAATAAATGAATAAAAATATAACAGAACACAGCATCTACATGTGTAATTAAACAGCATTGCCTTTATTATGGACAATTATCATAAAATGGAGAAAAAAACTCAAACTGCATGGGACGTTTTAAAAGACAAGAAACAAAAATGGGATTTTAAAATAGAATAGAACTATAATATATTATCCTCCAGTCATTCTAAATTTTCGAAAGATTTCACGATCTGGATTTGTGACCAGTTGCTAGATGACAAGATTTCACGATTCCAAATAACACGTTGGTCATACATCCTCTAATTGATCTTAATTAATTCCTAATCCAAATAAACTAATAATATTCTTTAATTGGAACCACCGAGGATAATTACGTTTATTAAAATTTATTACTATTTATTAATGTCTTTGACGCGCAAGGGATTGTAAATTATTATTTATTTATATTTATTTTTTTAGGGTGAGTTGGAAAATGATAATTTAATATTCTGGCATATGTTTGACATGTGATAGACAGATCTGAATATGGATATATTAACATCCATTGTAAAGCAAGGTCTAACCAAACTACACCAATAAAATTTCAGTACGATTTTAACCGGTGGAGCAACCTAGGCAACGACAGAAGGAGAGGTGGCACGTACGAGCTCAGATTATTCGTTTTCAGTTTTCGACTTGGTTTTCCGACCACCATTGCAGCTAAAGATTTGAACTCTTCAAAAGGTACTTTGTGCTATTTTCTTTATTAGAATATTATTGAGCTGAATAATTCTCAATTATTTTCTTTATTAGAGTTGAGTTGAGCTCACTGATTCGCTATATGCTACCATATCGCTGTCAATTTGGAATCGCCAAGTCCGAGTCAAGACTCTGTGGGAAGATGTGTCACTTGTTTTCCTCTGTTTCTTTTCCTTCTTTTATAACTACCATAATATTGTTACTACTACTGATGTTTGCTTCAAATTTGCCGTCTTAATATTGTTTGAGTGTATGCTTTCCTTTGGGTTCGTTTAAGTGCATTTTCTTGTGTAACTCGTTTAGGATCTTTCTTATTAAAATGGTGTTACCGTTACGAATGATGGAGTAGGGCAAAATAGTTATTTTAATACGACCTTTTTGTTAAACTTTTCTCTCCTCTTTTACGATGAACCCCTTGGATTTGCAACTTCTTTCTTTCCTATTTTCCACTTTACCAAACAACTTAATATTTCATTTTCCAATCTAAGATTCCTCCTTCAATGTCCATCAAAATAAGAGAGATATCAAAATCTTGTTTCTCGTCTCTTATAATTGGTTATTGTCGTAATTTTGCCATTTGAACTTTTGTAAAATAATAATAACAATGATAAAAAATAATAATGAAATATAAAATTAAAAAGAAAAAATAAGAGGAATATATTGAGATGACAGCAAGCTAACGCAATGAGTAAGCCGAGGAAAGAGAGAGAAAAAGAAAAAGAACAGGGGAAGCAGGGGCCTTTTGTACATGATCCAAGACAACGTAAAATACTTAAACGACTCTTGTAAACGAGTGCGATCTTAAAAGTTTTTGTTAGATCTTCCCAATCGATGTCTTAACTCGGACTAGCTTGTAATTCAAATCTGACAGCAACGTGAATAGCGGTAAGGAATCCGTAAGCTCAACCGCACATTTTGCAAATGCTTGAGAGAACTTACCATCACCGGAGTCGTCGGTATATGTTCAAACATGTTTGCGGTGTCCCTGGATCAAATCGTCAAAGTTGAAAACCTTAATAAAAAATAACAGATTCAAAAAAAAAAATGAGGACAAGTACGTTTTTACCTTTCAATTTTTGGATGGACGGCAAACCGAGTTTGAATAGCGGTTTGTGCAAGAAGCGTTGTAGGGACGAAAAGAGCAATAATAGTCCACGGGCTACTGAAATGGGTGTGGCAGACTTGAGCCATCCATATCGCGAACTTTCTTTTATAATGCTTTTCTATTTTGTCCTTGACAACCTCGTAAGTGTCTCGGGGTGGTGTAAAGCAAAGAGAGCCTATGTTGTTAATCAATTCGGCCACTTCAATATCGCTACTGAGACAGTTACGTATAATGTCCACTGCCCTTAGGTCTTTGACGTCGAATGAGAATTATGAAGCTCAATATATATATATTTTTTTTTTTTTTTCCTTTCTTTTTCAATGAATGAGTAATCACTACTACAAAATTGGGATTCCACGACTGTCCTTCAACGACCGTTTTTTAAAAAACCGTCGTCGAAAAAGCTCAAAAACACGGAGCGGAAAATCATTTCCGAAAACCGTCGTGGAAGCGCAAGCTTGCACGACGGTTAAAAATAACCGTCGTGGAACCAGCTGCTTCCACGACGGTTTTGTGTAACCGTCGTGGAAGCAACGGATTCCACGACGGTTCAGTTAAAACCGTCGTGGAAGATGGTAGCTTCCACGACGGTTTTATAAACCGTCGTGGAATCCGTTTCTTCCACGACGGTTACACAAAACCGTCGTGCAAGCATCCGGAGTCCACGACGGTTTTAACTGAACCGTCGTGGAAGCGGCCAAATGCTTCCACGACTGTTTTAACTTAACCGTCGTGGTAACGAGTTTTCCACGACGGTTTTTTCTTGACTGTCGTTGAATTTTCTGGCTTCCACGACCGTTTTTTTAGAAACCGTCGTGGAAGCTTACTTTTTTAAATTGGTTTCAGTTTTTCACTTCACACATATCCCAAAATAGTTTTCGAGATTGCAGTTTCGTTTTCAGTACGCCAATATATCGCTCTCTCTCTGTAAGTAATCAATAACGAACATTTTAAATCTGCTGTTGTATGTGTTTAATGTATATATGTTGTGGGATCAATGTAGAGTAATTGTGCAATGGGTGTTAAATTAAGTCATCATCAGTACATGTTAATTTTGCCCCATATTTAGAGTACTTAATTATATTATGGCTTTACATGGTGTTTTTTGAAGATTTCCTTCGATTCTTAATTGTTGATCTATTAATGAGCCGGTGTTAATTAATGAATATGATATACAGTACTTTCACTTTTAAATAAGTATTGTAATTTTTTGGTTATTTAGGAGTTGCAAACATCATGGATAGGAAGTGGATGTGGTTTGATAGATTGTCTAAAGCATATGAAGCTGGTGTTGAAGAATTTTTGTCGTTTGCCAAAGCTCACATACAAGCTGATAAGATTCCGTGTCCGTGTCAAATATGTGGTAATCATCGATCTCATTCCATTGATGATGTTAGAGGGCATTTGCGTGCTTATGGGATTATTTGTTCATACCAAACATGGTATCTACATGGCGAAGATTTTTTCGATATTAAATATACATCGACGAGTAGTAAAGGTAAAGAGCCTATTGTTGAGGAAGACGTTCGCGATGATATGGTCAATATGATAAATGATTTGGAAGAAAACTTTGTGAACCGGCCGGAGTTATTTGAGGCAATGATTAATGATGCCGAAACACCTTTGTATACCGGGTGTACAAAATTTACGAAATTAGGGGCATTGGTTAAATTATGGAATCTGAAAGCGTCGGGAGGGTGGACGAATTCTAGTTTCACGGCTCTTTTAGAATTTCTAAAAGATGTTCTACCGGATGATAACAAAGTGCCACCTAGTATGTACGAGGCGAAGAAGACGTTGAGTACTTTGGGAATGGAATATGAAAAGATACATTCTTGTCCAAATGATTGTGTTCTTTACCGGAAAGAATTTGAAGATTTAGATGAATGTCCGGTTTGTAACGAGTCAAGATGGAAGAAGGGCAAGATGCCATCGCCTGGTAGGAAAGGAGTGCCGGTTAAGGTGTTATGGTATATTCCACCGGGTCCGCGTTTACGTCGTTTATTCCGTAATGCCGAGCATGCTAAGAAATTGACATGGCACCATGATAACCGTATTGACGATGGCAAACTTAGGCATCCGGCCGACGCACCACAATGGAAGACTTTTGATGACAATCATCCAGATTTTAGTGCGGAGCCAAGGAATTTACGTCTCGGTTTGTCGACAGACGGAATGAACCCACATAGCAACATGAGTAGTCGGCATAGTACCTGGCCAGTCATATTAGTCAATTACAATCTCCCTCCAGAATTGTGTATGAAGCGGAAGTTCTTGATGTTGACATTACTAATCTCAGGCCCTCAACAACCGGGGAATGACATTGATGTGTACTTGACACCATTAATCGATGACCTAAAAACCTTGTGGGAAGATGGTCTACAAGTTAGAGATTCTCACCGTGAAGACACGTTCAATGTTCGTGCAATGTTGATTTGGTCAATTAATGACTTTCCTGCACTTGGCAATCTATCTGGTTATTCTGTGAAGAGTTCTATAGGTTGTCCAGTATGTATGAAGGACACATCTTCCATCCGGTTGAAGCATGGTAAGAAAACCGTTTTCCTTGGTCACAGGAGATTCTTGCCAAGAGGACATCGCTACCGCAAACAAAAGAAGGCTTTTGATGGTAATACCGAAGAAAGACCCCCTCCTCGGATTTTGTCTGGCGAAGATTCCACGACTGAGGATTCCACGACGGTTAAAAAACCGTCGTGGAAATTTTACCACGACGGTTAAAAACCGTCGTGGAATCTTCATTCTGTAGTAGTTAATACTTCCAAATTTCATTAAAATATCTATGTAGAAAAACTAAAAAAAATAATAATAATAAATAAATTCTCAGAAACCAGAAGAGAATACACAACACAAAACTAAGGCATGCTAATTTTGAATAATCTCGAGCTTCAATGCAGGCAAGGGAGAACCGAGTCGGAAACCAGAGATGAATTTTCTGGGGTCCTGAGGACAACGTTAAGTTCTTGTATGCATTTCTTTTGTTTAACTTAAACACCTCTCTTTTCTATAATTCTTTAATTAATTTTAATTTTGACCCCCGAAAATAAGTGTTGTCTCACTTTGCCCCCAGATTCCTATAATTCAAATATGAACAAATTCCTCCCTGTCAATTTATTAATGCTCTTAATTATCTGTACTTGTCGAGTAACAAACACAAAGTTAAAATCTTTTAAAAATGTTGTCACTTGTTAACCTATAATCTGACTTATATGTGATTGTAACTGTTAAAAATTGACATTTCAATGAAGCGTAAAAGTTGCAATTAATAACAAAATAAGAGAGTAAAGATTATGTATCTGTTTGACAGAGTTTCCTACAAGTTACTTTTGATTTTCTAAATCTAAAAGCTGCTTTGTAGGAGTATAATGTGAGGCAATCACTAGTCTTTAAATTTGAAATTAATCCTTAAATTCATTGAACTAATCACACAATTTGGCTGATTTATTTATCGCAGCATGTGATAAATAATTATTGTAAGTTCCTTAACTTCTGATTCATAACGTGTAGCCAGCTGGCTTGCATAATTATTATTATTTTTTTTTTAATCAGCTGAATAGGAATGATCTACCACATGGGGAGTGGCTGCCCACACAATAAAAATAAAAATAAAAACGTTGCAATTCAAATTAGTTTTCCGGTATTGACCAATCACAAACGAACTAGTTGGAGCTAGTGCATGTGACATAAATTGGCCTAAACTTGAAGAGCCACCTTTTTAGGGGGGGAAAAAAAAGGTTTGAAAAGCGGGTGACCGGTTTTAGCCTGTCACTCTTGACATTGCAAAAAAGGGCTTCTCATGAACTAACGTTGAAACTCTACAGATAGGCCCTACCTCTTTAAAAATTTAACAGCAAGTGACACTCGAGAAATATATAGAAACATGCGGTAAGGACACCAAAGGGTACAGAAATCATGAAAGAAATGGAGATTGCAAAGAGTATATTAATCCAACGGAGTTGTCAATCGGTCCTATTCGTGTGTTTCCCCCGTCAATTGTTACCATATGCAGCGCCATTTTCTGCTCCAGTTTATAAAAAACTATATGAAGAAGAAACAGAACAGTGATCACCTTTTTTTCATATAATTAATTAGGACATTCAGTATTGGAGATCATTTTAAACAACAAGATAGAAAAGACTCACACAAGGAACTGCAATAAACCTGAAATGGAAAGACACACTTTAACGACTGATGAACAACAAGTTTCGATAATTCACACATTAAAACATAAAAAAAATTAAAGAAATTCCCAAGGGCGATCTCCAATCAGATTACGAAATTCTCATTCAACAGATGCAAGAATCAGCAAGCTCAATGATCCACAGCCTGCAGTAGTAGAGAGAGCGTAAATCACTAGAGGCAGTGTGTATTCAACCCTTTTTGTTGAGTCCTGAATCAAAGAACAACAACCTTGATGAATCTGACTATGAAACTGTTAGATGCAAAGAAAATTAGTAAGTTAATCAGAATTAAGAAGTTGTACTTTTACCTTTCAACTGTTTGGATGGACGGCATAATAAGTCTGAGCGGCAGTTAATCCAAGTACCACTATAGCGGCAATAAGAGCCAGAATGGACCACGGGCTACTGAAATGGGTACGGTATACTTGAGACATCCAAACCGCGCTCCTTTTTCTGCAATGAATTCCTATTTGATTCTTCACATGCTCATACATGTCCTCGGGTGGTGCAAAGCAATGAGAGCCTACGGTATTGATCAATTTAGCTACTTCACTATCGCTGCTGAGACAGTTCCGAAGAATGCCTGCTGCCCTTAGATCCTTAACATCTTGTTCGTCATCAATGAGCAAATCCAGCAAGTTTATGTAAGAAGTAACCCAGGATTTTTTAACAGCATCACCAGAATTGTACGCATGAGTCTTTGACAAGCACATCTCATAAGCTACCAGATTCATCAGTACACACGGTGTCAAATTATCCACAACTAATGTGGGAAGCACAAGTTGACCTGTGGTAGAGAATTGAGAAAGGAAAGATATGTCTCTTAAAGAATCAGTTGGCTTGAACTTTATCCCTGCTGCTTGAAGTTCCCGAATTTTGCGAAAAAAGTGTTTCTCCTTCCAATTTTCAGAGAGCATATCAAACTTATTAGATTGCTTCCTGTTCATCCCATAATTAGTATGGTCAACTTCCCCACAAGAAAATAAACGTTTGAAGAACTTATTAGAATCATGATTATGAACAACTAATAATTCTATTCGGACAAGGTCAAGTAAGTGAACACAGTCTTTACCCGGTTCAGGTAAGACAACATGACTGATTTTTTTTGAGTCCCTTGGAAAAGTAGTATTACTCGTGATAATAAACATTTCCAGCCAGACAATCTCATCTTCATCTGTAAGGTTTATCAACTCCTTAAGGACTTGAAATGGTATTTGGTTCTCTAGCAAAAACAAATCCTATCGGATCAAGGCTGTTTGATCAGTACTAATGTTAAACTTGTTTAAGATCCCTAACAGATAGGCTTTTGCGAACCCTAGTATTGCACACCCATCCAAAAACAACAACGACATTAGTTCCTTATTATTATATGGCTGAATTACCTCAAATTCGAAGAACTTGTCTATAGCTATGTCATACATCCTACTCTCAAATTTTGTGAATAATGACCCCGAGTCAGCGCGCTTTTGTCTGATCTCATTAAGGAAATATGCTGCCAATTGAAGCTTGACTTCATTGTGGAACAATATGATAACATAGCCATGAATGGGACCGATTGGCAAATGGCTTGGCTTAAAATACTTATCTAATTCTTTATTTCGTCGCATGATCTCTGGAACCTTCTGTATCTTATAAGTTTTCGTTTTTGTCCGTATCGTGTTCCTCTTCAGTTCTTATCATAGCGTCGACTATTCCCTGCAGCAGTCGATTCTCTTCAGTTACCCCTAGAAAGTTTTCCAAAGTACAGGCAACTCTGGTTTCGGCGACATCGCTTGTGCTTGCTTGATTATCCAGTATTGCTGCACCACCAGATAGCTGAATCTCATCTTTCTTTTCTGTGCCGTCCCCCACCATATGCTCTTTTCCTCCATACATCTTTTGCACCTTAAAAAAATGAAACTCCAACATTAACCCTAGCCCAAACTCATAAAACAGAGCAAAGCACCAAAAATAATTTGAGTCATCATAACAGCGAACACTGCAGAAAGTACGCACCTTTCAGAGACTTCAGATCTTAAGCTTCGATGGAGTTCAGAGAACCAATTGCACACCAGAAACGAATTATCCAAGTGACAAATAATTAATGTGTTTTAGCAAGTCACTTTTTTCAACTCATATCACTCGTTCTACTCTCCCCTGAACTAATTACACAATTTACCTGTTTTTGCTGTTTTTTTATTAGTTTTACCTGTAGTGTGGGTCTACATTATAACAATGCAATTTAAAATAATAATAGTAATAAAAAATATATTAATTTGATTTCACTTTAAAAATGTAGACTTCGAATCTCTTTATCCTCAAATTCAAAGAAAAAAAAAAAAAAAAACTTCTGGTGAATCAGTCTTTCATTTTGTGCTTTTGTTATGCAATAGTTAATCCGGTAATTACAATTTACAAGCTGTCATTGCTTCATGTTAATATAATTAATAGCTAGACTTCAGATATTACATTAATCGGTAATCTCAAGTTGTTTGATGACGGTGGGCAAGCTTTAAAAAAAATAATAAAGTAAATAAAGAACTGTTTGTTTGCGATGCCAAGGTCTATTTAAAGGTATTATCGATGGGGAGGGGGCAATTCCAGGTAAAGCATATACCGAATACTGACAACCGGAGACCGACTTGATACATTAAATTATTAATAGGAGACTCTAAGCAATTGAAACCAATTAAGAGATCTATAAAAAAAATGTCACTCATATAACATTGTATAGAACTAACTTTAACATATTAGACACACAATCAATAAAAAAGTAGGGAGAGACTGTGGTAGAGTCTCTCCCAAATGACTCTACCGGTAGAGTCATTTTTTCAACCGTTAGATTTAATCGAACGGTTGACAAATCAGGATGTATCATTGTTATCATAGACCTTACCTCATATAAACTTTCCCACTCAAGTATTCTCCATCGCCGGTGACCTTTCCGCTGCCAACGACAAACGCCGGTGACCCACCTCCGGCCCCAGCCCGGCCGACCTGCCGGCCGCCGGTAACCCCCTTTCTCTCTCTTATCCTCTCTCTCTCTTCTCTTCTCTCTCTCTTCCCCTTTCTCTCTCTTCTCCTCTCCGCGGTGACCCAACGCCTGTAACCCATCACCGACCCCACCCCTGGCTGGCCACCGGTGACCCCCTCTTTCTCTCTTATTTTCTCTCTCTTTCTTCCCCTTTCTCTCTCTTCTCTTCTCTCTCTCTTTTTTCTCCCAGGCCCTCCCCCCACCTGAGGCCCCCCTCCCCGACCTCCACCCACCCCCCCGGCACCTCCCCCGATGACCCCCTGGCACCCCCCCGACGACCCCACCAGCCCCCTCTTTCTCTTCCCCTTTCTCTCTCTTTTCCTTTCTTCTCTCTCTTCTCTCATCCCGGCCCTTGGCCCCCCCACCCCCGGTCCCCGAAGCCGGGGGTGGGATGGGGGCGCCGGGCGACCGGGGTGGGGCGGCCGAGGGTTGGGAAGAGATAGAGAGAGAGAAGAGAGGAAAAGAGAGAGAAAGGGGAAGAGAAAGAGGGGCCGGTGGGTCGTCGGGGGAGGTGCCGAGGGGTGGGGGAGGCCGGGGGAGGGGGCCTCGGGTGCTGTGAGGGCTATGGGGAAAAGAGATAGAGAAGAGAAGAGAGAGAAAGAGAGAAGAGAAGAGAGAGAAAGGGGAAGAATAGGGGAAGAGAGAGATAAGAGAAGAGAGAGAAAGGGGAAGAGATAGGGGAAGAGAGATAGAAGAGAAGAGAGAGAAAGGGGGTCGACGGCGGTCGGCCGGAGCTGGGGCTGGAGGTGGTTCGCCGGTGTTCGTTGCCGGCAGCGAGAAGGTCGCGGGCAACGAAGGATACTTGGGGTGAGAACGTTTATATGAAGTAAGGTCTATGATAACAATGGTACATCCCTGATATGTCAACCGTTTGATTAAATCTAACGGTTAAAAAAAGGGTTCTACCGATAGAGTTATTTGGGAAAGACTCTACCACAGTCTCTCCCAAAAAAGTATTGGAGACCGCCTTTATTGTTAAAAGAAAAAAAAAACTTAGAACAATAAAATACAATATCTATAAGGTAGAAATCATATCGCATTTATTTTAAACAACACTATCACAAAAATTTAAAAAAAAAATCCTTACTACTTATAATATTTTCGGTGACAAATCAATCAACAAGACCAAGTCATCCCCACCATTAAAGCCATCACCATGGAGTCCAATACACTTTTCTAGAACTAGGAAATTGATTCCCCCATCAAAGGAACGACGTGTAACTCCAGTCGTCCCAAGAAAGAAACAACAATGTGCTAAATCCTAACTTTAATGAGAGTGATTAATTACCGATCACTTGTCTGGTTGCGTTTAAAATAGATAAGACATCAATCATGGATCTAAAGTCTAATCATTAATATGATATGTATGTTTTTAAAAGACTAATTTGTTTTTTATTACTTGCATAATTGAATTGCTTTTGTCACTTCTAACAACTACTCCTATATTTCGTTGTTTTTTTTTAAGGTCTATATTTTATTGTTTTATTATTTATTTTGCAATTAGGTTAGACAGCGATTCACCAACAAAACAAGTTAGACAGCTGGCCTTCCACTGCGAGCCGCCCTCATCGTTGTCCGGCTTTATCCATTAGTACTCCGTCACTTTCCATGCGTGCAAATCTGTCGCTATATCATTCCTCTTCAATCAAAAATCCAACAAAAAAAAAAAAAAAAAAAAAAAACCCCTCATATTTTATTATTTTATTATTTATTTACACACCCCACTTATTTTTGACATATTTTTATTAATTAGATTCATTATAAAAAAATCCTCAAACAAAATGACATAAAAGGACATCTTTTATAGATTTAATTATGTAACTAAAATTTTATTATAAAAAAAAATTCATTGATATTCTTTTTTTCTT
This sequence comes from Ficus hispida, assembly GCA_025413025.1. Lineage (NCBI taxonomy): Eukaryota > Viridiplantae > Streptophyta > Magnoliopsida > Rosales > Moraceae > Ficus > Ficus hispida. Next base: position 3,110,473 of record CM046362.1, read on the forward strand.
TCACATACACCTATCTATCAAATCCCCATATAAACAACCCATAAGCCATATTGTTTTGAAACTTATTCAAAACCTTTAATTTTAACTCTTCAATGAATAAACTGAAAAATTACATTGAGAGATGTTAATCTTCTTCGTTATCGCTTCACCGTTGGATTTTTTCTTTCTTTGTGTTATGCTTTTTTTTTTTTTTTTTTTTGACATTTGAATGTTGGTTTTTTACGTTGATTCGTGATTGGTTTGTTGGAAACAAATTATGAGTGTATTGTCTTATATTATATATATATATTGAGTAGCCTTTTGCTGGGTAAATACGCTAGTTTTATAGCTAGTTTGGTTTTTGTCAGTGTATTGCCAAAAAAAAAAAAAAAAAAAAGGGTAATTTGGCTTCATATTTTGATGTCTTGTTGGTATTGTTCTAAATACCTTTTCCTTGGTTTTTTGTAACCTTAAATGTCGGATCTACGTGGTTGGACATCAATTTATTATTTGCTTATTATTATTATTATTATTATTATTTTGAATGAACACATAAGACATAAATTAATAGATACACCAATATATCTTGATTAGGTCGGCACCCCTCTAACATCCTCATCATTTTCCTATCGCTCCGAAACTTTATTAATAAAAAGAAAAGTTTCAAAAGATCCATACTGTGAAGAGAAAATTAAAGGGTAAGGTTACGGTAGAGACTAGAGTCTCTACCGGTAAATACCTTTTTTTGACCGTTAAGATTTAATCGAACGGTTCAAATATTGATGATGTACGATATTTATCATACATCTAACCTCACACAATCATTCCCACCTAAACTCCTCTCCGTCGCCGGCGACTCATCTCCGACGCCGGCACCAACTCCGGCCACCTCCGGCCACAGCCCCGGCCGCCGCCGTCGCCGCCGGCGACCCTATTTTCTCTCTCTTCCCCTTTCCCCTCTTCTCTCTCTCTCTTCCCCTCTCTCTCTTCCCCTCCCTCCGCCGGCCCCCACCCCCGCCGGCCCCCCCCCCCGGCCTCCCCCCACCCCCGGCCGCCTCCCTCCCCCGGCAGCCACCCTCCCCCGGCACCCCCCCGACGACCCCCCTCTCTCTTCTCCTTTCTCTCTCTTCTCTTCTCTCTCTCTCTTCCCCTCTCTCTCTTCCCCTCCCTCCCGCCGGACCCCACCCCCGGCCCCCGGCCCCGCCCCCTCCCCCGGCCTCCCCCCACCCCCGACGACCCCCCTCCCCCGGGCCGCCACCCTCCCCCGGCCCCCCCCTCTCTCGAGCGAAATCACGAAATCGCGCGAGAGAGGGGGGGCCGGGGAGGGTGGCGGCCCAGGGGAGGGGGTCGTCGGGGGTGGGGGAGGCCGGGGAGGGGGCGGGGCCGGGGCCGGGGGTGGGGTCCGGCGGGAGGGAGGGGAAGAGAGAGAGGGGAAGAGAGAGAGAGAAGAGAAGAGAGAGAAAGGAGAAGAGAGAGGGGGTCGTCGGGGGGGTGCCGGGGGAGGGTGGCTGCCGGGGGAGGGAGGCGGCCGGGGGTGGGGGAGGCCGGGGGTGGGGGCCGGCGGGGGTGGGGGCCGGCGGGAGGGAGGGGAAGAGAGAGAGAGAAGAGGGGAAAGGGGAAGAGAGAGAAAATAGGGTCGCCGGCGGCGACGGCGGAGGCCGGGGCTGTGGCCGGAGGTGGCCGGAGTTGGTGCCGGCATCGGAGATGAGTCACCGGCGTCCGTCGCCGGCGACGGAGAAGAGTTTAGGTGGGAATGATTGTGTGAGGTTAGGTGTATGATAAATATCGTACATCATCAATATTTGAACCGTTCGATTAAATCTTAACGGTCAAAAAAAGGTATTTACCGGTAGAGACTCTCAGAGAGTCTCTACCGTAACCTTACCCAAAATTAAATAACAAAATGAAACATCTAGACACAACCTAGCAAAAAAGAAAACTAATCATAAGGTAGTCTCATGGTATAAAGCCTAAAATCTTTCCTTAAAAGTAGCTTTCAAATATGCTTCGTTAAATTACAACTTAAGTTTTTTTTTTTAAATTAAACCTCAGTTTCACTATCCACGTTACTATTACAGTTTTGAAATTCAAATTTTAAAAATCCATTTTATATATAAATTTAAGTAAAATGATTTTTTAAAAAATTATGTAAAATTTGAGGTAAATAAAATAAAATATTTTTATTCAAACACATTTTTAATTTTTATATTTTTTAAATGTAAGAGACTGTGGTAGAGTCTCTCTCAAATGACCCTATCGGTAAAGCTCTTTTTTTAACCGTTAGATTTAATCGAACGGTTGACATATCATAGGTATACAATTGTTATCATAGACCTTACCTCATATAAACTTTCTCATCCCAAGTCTTTTCCGTTGCCGGTGACCGACGCCGGTGACCCACCTCCAGCACTTATTCCGGCCGCCGGTGACCCCCTTTCTCTCTCTCTTCCCCTTTCTCTCTCTTCTCTCTTCCCCCCCCCCCCAGCCCTGGCTGCCCTGACACCCCAGCCCAGTCCCCTTCCCTCCCCGTCTGCCCCCCGGCCCCCCCGATGCGCCCGCCGACGGACCCTCCCACCCCCTCTCTCTTCCCTTCTCTCTCTTCTCCTCTCTCTCTCTTCCCCTCTCTCCCACCCCTGGCGCCGGGGTTATGAGGATGGGGCCGCGGGCCGCCGGGGTGGGAGAGAGGGGAAGAGAGAGAGAGAGGAAAAGAGAGAGAAGGGAAGAGAGAGAGAGGGGTGGGAGGGTCCGTCGGCAGGCGTGCCGGGGGGGGGGCAGGGGGGCGCCGGGCAGCCTGGGGGCCGGGGGGCCGACGGGGATGGGGGGATTGGGCTGGGGTGTCGGCGCCGCCGGGGCTGGGGGCCGCGTGGGAAAGAGAGAGAGAAAAGAGGGTCGCCAGTGGCCAGAGTTGGGGCCGGAGGTGGGTCACCGGGGCTGGGGGGGCCGGGGTGGGGAAGAAAGAGAGAGGGGAAGAGAGAGAAGAGAAGAGAAAGAAAGGGGAAGATAGAGAAAGGGGGTCGCCGAAGGCCAGAATTGGTGCCAAAGGTGGTCGCCGGTGTCGGGGTGGGTCACCGACGTCAATCGCCGGCGGCGGAAAGGTCACCGGTGATGGAGAAGACTTGGGGTGAGAAAATTTATATGAGGTAAAGTCTATGATAATAATGATATACCTATGATATGTCAACCATTCGATTAAATCTAACAATTAAAAAAAGAGCTCTACCGATAGGGTTATTTGGGAGAGACTCTATCACAGTCTCTCTCTTTTTAAATATAATAATTCCAACTTCTTATCAAAAATTCAATTCATCAAAATGTAGGTAAGAGAAAACAAGGGTACAGAAAGTGGTCTACATCGTAAACAGACAAATGATATACCTTTTCCACATGGTGGCGAAAAACTTTAAAAGGACAATTTCAAAGAATTTTCACTGTTTTTTTTTTTTTGGTCTTTTTCTTTTTTAGTTCAGATTATTGTGAACGAGGCTAGTCCTCGGGTTTTCTCTTAGAACTTACAAGGGCAAAGAGATGGCGGTCCTTTTTGACTAAGAATATGGCGTGCTTATGTCTAATAAGAGGTGTCTATATATATATATATATATATATCTATCTATCAGTATGTCTCTCACTCTCTCGATGGCAAAAGCGTATTCACAGTAATATGAGGGCAAAACCGTCTATTTGCCGTGGGCAAGCCAACTGGCTGAAGAAAGAGGGGGGCAAAACCGTCTATTTACTGTAGAAAAAATAATAAAATCCCTCTCCCCTCAATATATTAATATAATATCTACTATATATAAAACAAAGTTAAAAACTTAGACACACTTGCGAAACTCCTACTGGTTGCTCTTAAGTCGTCCCTGTTTTTCGACCTCCATCCAAGCACAAGATTTGAGCTCTTTGAAAGGTACTTTCTGTTGCTTTCTTTTCATGTTTCCGGGTTCAGTTAGGGCCTAGAGAAAAGAATATCACAGTTGAGCTAAAGACTAAAGTAAAAATGAAAGCTTTTTTTTGGAATTCTGGACTACCTGTGTTTTTTTTTTTTTAAATAAAAAAAAATTGTTTTGGGTTTGTTTAATTTTAGGATTTTTTTAAGCTTTATTTTATTTTGTTTAATTTAAAGTAAAATAATGTTTAAAACAATGCTCAAGACCTACTAAAAATAAGGGTAGTCTATTTTTTTTTTAATTTTTAAATTTACTGGTCAGGGGATTTATTTTTAGTCACACGTAGGGGATTATTTTTTTCTAAGTCCAAAACTTGATTAATTTTTCTTTTCTTTTCCCCAAAAAAACTTTTGCTTTAAAATAAAAAAAAAAAAAAATGAGAAAAGGATGCACTTCTTTCTTCCCTTCCCAAGATCCTCCAGTTCCTTTTTTGTTTTTTTTTTCTCTCCTGTTTAGATACTCCAGTGATTTAATACTCTGTAGCCCGGCCTCCTGGCCTGTATCGCTTTGGATGTTTGGTGGTAGAGAGTGGAATCTAAATGTGACACCAACAATCCTCTTTTTCATTATCGAAAATAACCTATTATAGCTAAGTAAATATAATTTAAAATTTAAAATTGTAAATGATAAAATGAGACATTTCTTATTCTTCAGAGATAAAAATGAAATTAACGCTAATTTTTATACACTAAATGTGACATATAATTTTGTAAAAAAATTCTTAAGAGTTTGGATTAATTTTCTTTGTCGGTGAGTTATGATTTTAGGGAGAAAAGAATAAATAGCTGTTTTCAAAAAATAATTAAAATAAACAATAAATATTTAAAATATTTAAAATAAATAACAGATTTACCGTTTAAATAATTTATTTACATTAGATTTATCAGGTAAATAATTTATTTACGTTTTATATATATATCATTTACCTAATAAATATATTATTTTTAAATATTTTAAAACATGTTATTTATTTCAATTATTTTCATAAAAATACTATTAAATTACTATAATTTTCCATGATTTTTATATGTCTCTTGATGAAAGTGGGCCATCTGCATTTATCTCTGTTCTAGAACATGCAAATTCTAGCGTACATGCACAATTACATCTTGATCTGGACTTCGATATTTGTCTCTTTTTATTTTTCCTATTTTATTGATCTTTGTATCTTTGAAACTTCTTACCAACTGTTCACTTTTATTTTTAAAACGTGAAACTGCTTCTTAGGTTTCTATTGCAATGAGCTGTCCAATTTCATGACAGATCTAGGCATAATTTATGAAGAGCCAGCTATGTTTCTACTACTAGTAAATAATTAGATTTATAGTTTTTTTTTTTCAAATTAGATTTACCAAACAATCATAAATTGAAAAAAAAAAAGGAAAATAATTGGATTTATTAATTTTTGTGTATTATTTTCTTGTAAATAAAAGGTGAAAAATAGAATTTTATTTATTTATTAATTATCATTTCCACCACTAGTATAAAAAACAAAAAACAAAAAACAAAAAACAAAAAACAAAAAGAAAAAACCCCTAAATGGAAAATTCCCAAATCGGAAACCCTAGGAAATTAAAATAGCCACAACCACCACTCCCATCGTCGGAAAAGAAGAGCGATGATGATGAACGACGAAGCGAGGTTCCGGAAAAGATCCGTTGTAGTTGCCATATCACCAGAGAAAGACGCACGACTAGTCTATTATATACTCAGATTTTGAATAAATAAATAAACTGCAAATCCAATTATTTTCCAATAAATCCTTTTATACACTTTGATTTTGAAAAAAAAAAAATGTAAATATTGAATTTATGATACACTGATTTTTTAAATTGTTGTAAATATGTGAATTCACATAGTAAATATGGGATTGACATAGTAAATATTAAGAATTAGAGAAATACAAAAAGTCTACAAAACACTCTAAAAAAGAATTTTTGAATTCGGATTTATGTGAAGATAACAAAAATTATAAACTTAATCAACTAATGGATTTATCCATTAAGTATTAGATTTACCAAGTAAACATGGCCATTTTTAATAAATACTATAATGTAAATATTTGTATTTACTAGTAAATACTATAATGTAAGTATGTGGATTTACTAAAAAAATATAAAGAATGTGATTAAAAGATTTTTCAGAAAATAATATATTTAAAGTAAATAAAGTATTCATCAGAAAATATATCTATTCGCTCTAACTGAAAAATATACTTACTCGTAAATAAATTTTTTACCACTTTTTATTTTTTTATTCCTATTTTAAAACCTTTTTATTGCTTTTTTTTTTCCTTTTTCAGAAATGCATTTTTAATTTAATTATATCCACCCCAAAACTATTGAAAATCTTTATACTACCTCCAAATCTTTATCCCTAAAGCAGTCGGAGAAGAAGTCGTCGCCGGAGAAGACGACGACCTCGGCGACTTTGAGAAAGCAGGCTCGCGCGAGATGGCTGGTGACGCCACACCGACGCCACCGAGAATCGCGAGTTTTTAGATTACGATTTTGGATCTGTTTTTGGATCGCCATTCTCCAGCAATCCTGGCCGGCGACCTAGCCTGGACGGTGGTTGCTTGCTACAGGGACAGCTAGCGGACAGGAGAAGAGGTAGAAATCGACGGCGACTGCGACTGCGACTTCTCCAGTGGCGGAGAGAAGGTGAGCGATCGACGGTGCGATTCTCGGGTCCGCGAATTTCCGCCGTGGGGAGTGAGATGATCCGAATCTTTTGTCCTTAACGATGGTAGCAGCGATCGGAACGGCAAGCTTGCTCGCGATGGCGACGACGACCGGAGCGGCGAGCATGCTGGCGACGTCAACGGTGGCTGGAACTGGAATGTTTAATTCTTCTATTACTTTAAAACATTATCTTGTATTATACTATGCTATATTCACTAATCACCCTATAAATAATAGAGGCAAATATTGAAGTCTTGGTCAAGACTGAAGATGATAATTTTGCGTACTTTGTAGATATTAGCAGTTTTTTTTTTTTTAATTATTATAATGAACTTCATAATTTTTCGTTCTTTTTGGAAAAATTTCGTAGTAGTACTTAATTAGTTGATTTGGGATGCCTTTAAATAATTATATATATATATATATATATATAATACGAAGTTGAGTCATCCTCAGTTAATTCTATGAATGTGTATATGCGATAAATATTCTTTCTAGTTTTTACACAAACGTTCAAGAGGTAAAAACACAACATGTTATAGGTAAGATGTCAGGTGATCTACTGCAGCTGTGGATTTTTAATTTTAGCTGCACATTGCTGTCGTAATTAGAAGAAGAACCAGAAAGGATTTATTATTTTTGAAAAAAAAAAAGAATAGAAAAGAAATGGAAAGAAAAGAAAGAAAAAGAAAGGGTTTTATGTGATTTTAATGATATAAGTGAGATTAATATACAGCCTTCTTCTTACTATTTTTATAAACCAAAATAAACAAAGAAAGAAAAACAAGGAAAGCAGAACTTTTTTCCCCTCTTTTAACTAGTGTGTTTTTGTTTTGTTTTGTTTTGTTTTTGTTTTTGTTTTGTTTCGTTTTCGTTTTTTTTTTCCTTGTTTTTTTTTTTTGTTTTTGTTTTTATTTTATTTTTAACTAGTTGATCATTTTGGTCAAAATTTTAGCTGTAGGACAATGCTTTCATGGTGGGACCACAATCAATTAAATGCATTCAATTCTTTTTTCTTTTCTTTTCTTAATGCATTCTATTCTTCATACAATTGTTCTGAGCATGTTGTCTCCTTTATTTTTTATTATTGTTATTATTTGGATCTGATGTTATCTCCTATATTTATTATTATTATTATTATTATTATTTTTCATCTGAAGTTATCTCCTTTATTTATCATTGGGAGTTTATACGTTCATGATCCTACACCCAAAAAAGTAAATAATAATAATAATAATTAAGTAATTAAACTTAAGAGTCTATTTAGATAAAGAATTTTGTGTAAATATAACCCCCACTAGAACCTCACCCTAGGTTTTATATATTTATATTATTTAAAGTTTATATTCATTGTTGACCGCAGAATTTTCTGTAGCTATCTTTTCATTTTACATTGGGGAATTAGGGTAAAGAAAGATTAACAATTTCTTTTTCAAGAGATTTGATTTCTAATAAGCTTTGTAATTCTTCTTTCTTTCCTAAAAATATTAGTAATGCTTGCAGTCCTCAGTTAGCTATAGGATGGCGTATTTGCGATTTTTTTTTTTTTTTTTTCATTTTTCATTTTTTGGTAGGTAGGTGCAAAAGAAGATGGCCGATGAAGACCACAATCGCGGGTTGGAAGGCACAGAAATTCAAGAGGAGAACGAACAAGTTAAGATATCAACATCGCAGAGTCAAGCTAACTCAAGCCATGATGAAGTTGCTTCGAACATTCGAGATGAGAAAAATGAAAATATCGTAGTTGAGACAAAAAACATTCCAGAGATCATGAAGAGAAATAAGAAACTCACAAAGTATTTTACGCCAGAGTGGACATTCGGTCCAATTCATCATCGCCGTTCTTTAAAACAAGACATAAAGGTTAAATTGCAAGACATTTTCATTTCGGCCGTAAGAGACAGTACAGATGAAGATGAATTTGAATATTTCAAGACGAAAATGAATGGCATAGGGGCGTGCTTCGGTAAGGACAAATTTTCGGATATTGGAGATGAGGAATTGATGAGGTCGTTGTTCTTGGATGGGTGTGCAATACTAGGATTCATATTCTGCTATTTGAACTGGGAGTTAGAAGCGGTTGGCATCGATGATACTGAGGCAGGAGATATCGAGCGGGATTTGCTTTTGGTAGAGAACCAAATACCATTTCGAGTCCTTGAGGTGCTGATTGGCTCGGAAACGAATAACGAAGAAAAAAAAGAACTGAAGGTTAGTTTGGTAGCATTCATTTATATTGTTTGCAGGGGTACTTTTCCAGGGCACTTTTCGGAAGACTTGTATGAATATTTGGAAAAATATTGTTTCTCTGAGGAAACAAACGGGAATCCAAAGGCGGTTCACCTTCTTGACGTTTTCAGAGAAGCAGTTTTGTTCAACCGTCCTTCATTTCATCTCTTTCGGTGCTTGCGAACTGTCATTCGTGGAGCCTGCTGGATTATATGTTCTTGTGGTATTTTACCCTTTAGTTATTTTCTGGAGCGCCTCAAACGAGAACCTCATTATAACATCACAACTCATTTTAGGAGGGTCAAGGAGTTTTTTTTCAGTGTTCAGGAACTTAAAGCAGCAGGAATAAAGTTCAAGCCAACTCATTCTTTGACAACCGTATCTTTTCGTTCTCTATTCTATTTTAGACCTCAACTCATGCTTCCCACATTAATTGTAGATGATTCGACGGCATATAAGTTGGTCAATCTTGTCGCCTATGAGAATTGCTTACCTACTACTGATCATCCAAATAAAGATCCTTGGGTTACTTCTTACGTGAACTTGCTAGATTCACTTGTTGATAATGAGCAAGACATTAAGGACCTAAGGGCAGCTGGCATTCTTCGGAACACTCTCAGTACCGATCTACTTGCGGCTGAATTGATCAATAACGTAGGCACCGGATGCATTGCACCAGCCAAAGATGCTTATATGGATGTCAAAGAAAAAATAGAAAAGTATTACAGAACAACGTGTGTGATCTGGATTGCTCAATTCTGCAGTACCCACTTCAGAACCCCATGGACTATTACGGCCCTCTTAGCCGCTACAGCGGTACTCGCCTTAACAGTTACTCAAACTTGGTACGCTGTGAATCCAAAAAAATGAAAGGTACAAAATACTTCGTAACTTTCCTAATTTGTTAATAGCTGATTTCATTTCAAATTTTTCGGTTTGCTCACCAACATTGCTTCTTTTGCAATCTAATCCAGGGATACCGCAAAGGGGCAAACATAAACGAACTCTAGAGATGTTTACTTCTTTCTAGTATCTGCCATATGTGGAATTGAGCTCACTGATTCCCTATATCCTACCATATTGCTGTCGAGTCAGAATTGCCAAGTCCGAGTCAAGACTGTCTTTGGGAAGATCTATTACTTTTTTTCCTCTGTTTCTTATTCCCTTTCTTTTCTTTTTTTTTCTTTTTTTGGATAAACTATCAATATATTGATACTACTTCTGACGCTTGCTTCAAATTTGCTGTCGTAATATTGTTTGACCCTCGAAATATAAGTGTTGTGTCACTTCACCCCCTACTCCTATAATTCAAATATGAACAAATTCCTCCCTGTCAATTTAGTAATGCTTTTAATTATCTGTACTTGTCGAGTAACATACATATAGTTAAAATTTTTAAAAATATTGCCACTTGTTAACCAATGATCCGACTTATATGTGATTGAAACCGGTAAAAATTTGACATTTTAATGAAGCATCAAAGTTGCAATTAATAACAAGATTATAGTATAGATTATGTGCCTATTTGACACAGCTTCCTGAAAGTTACTTTTGATTTTCTATATCTAAAAGCTGTTTTCTAGTAGTATAATGTGAGGCAATCACTAATCTTTAAATTTCAAATTAATCCTTAAATTCATTGATCTAATCACACAATTTGGCTAATCTTTTTTATCACAGCATGTGATAAATAATTTTCGTAAGTCCCTAAATTCTGGTCCATAGCGTGTATAGAGCTTGTTTGCATAAGTTTTTTTTTTTTTTTTTTAATCAGTTGAATATGAATGATCTACCACATGGGGAGTAGCTGCCCACACATTTAAAAAAATAAAAACGTTGCAATTCAAATTAGTTTTCCAAACTTGTTGGAGCTAGTGCATGTACCATAAGTTGGCCTAGACTTGAAGAATCACCCCTTTTCTGGAAAAACAAAAAAAAAAAAAGAAGGTTGAAAAGCGGGTGAGCGGTTTTAGCATATGACTTTTGACATTGCAAAAAAGGGTTTCTCATGAACTAATGTTGAAAACTCTACAGATGGGCCCTACCTCTTTAGAAATTTAACAGCAAGTGACATTCGAGAAAACTATAGAAACATGCGGTAAGGACACTAAAGGTTAGAGAAATCATGAAAGAAATGGAGATTGCAGGAGTATATTAAGCCGACGGAGTTGTCAATCGGTCCTATTCGTGTCAAAGGTAAATGGCCGAGTATTACAAGCCGTGTGTTTCCCCGTCAATTGTTACCATATGCAGTGCCATGCATTTTCAGCTCCAGTTTATAACAAATTATGTGAAGAAGAAACAGAACAGCGAGCACCTTTTTTACATATATAATTAATTAGGACATTGAGTATTGGAGATCATTTCAACAACAAGAAAGAAAACACTCACACAAGGAACTGCAACAAACTTGAAATGGAAAGACACACTTTAATGACCGGTGAACAACAAGTTTCGATAATTCACACATTAAAAGAAAAAAAAAATTTAAAGAAATTCCCATGGGCGATCTCCAATCGGATTACGAAATTCTCATTCAACTGAAGCAAGGTAACAGCAAGCTCAATGATCCACAGCCTGCAGTAGTAGAGAGAGCGTAAATCACTAGAGGCGGTGTGTATTCAACCCTTTTTGCTGAGTCCTGAATTAATCTGTCAAAGAACAACAGCCTTGATAAATCTGACTATGAAACTGTTATATGCAAAGAAAATTAGTAAGTTAATCAGAATTAGGAAGTTGTACTTCTACCTTTCAACTGTTAGGATGGACGGCATAATAAGTCTGAGCAGCAGTTAATCCAAGTGCCACTATAGCGGCAATAAGAGCCAGAATGGACCACGGGCTACTGAAATGGCTACGATATACTTGAGACATCCAAACCGCGCTCCTTTTTCTGCAATGCCTTCCTATTTGATACTTCACATGCTCATACATGTCCTCGGGTGGTGCATAGCAATGAGAGCCAACGGTATTGATCAATTGAGCTACTTCACTATCGCTACTGAGACAGTTCCTAAGAATGCCTGCTGCCCTTAGATCCTTAACATCTTGTTCATCATCAATGAGCAAATCCAGCAAGTTTACGTAAGAAGTAACCCAGGATTTTTTAACAGCATCACCAGAATTGTACGCAAAAGTATTTGACAAGCACATCTCATAAGCTACCAGATTCATCAGCATACACGGTGTCAAATTATCCACAACTAATGTGGGAAGCACAAGTTGACCTGTCGTAGAGAATTTAGAATGGAAAGATATGTCTCTTAAAGAATCAGTTGGCTTGAAATTTATCCCTGCTGCCTGAAGTTCCCGAATTTTGCGAAAAAAGTGTTTCTGCTTCCAATATTCAGAGAGCTTATCAAACTCATTAGATTGCTCCCTGTTCATCCCATAATTAGTATGGGAAAATTCCCCACGAGAAAATAAACGTTTGAAGAACTTATTAGAATCATGATTATGAACAACTAGGAATTCTCTTCGAACAATGTCAAGTAAGTGAATATTGTCTCTACCCGGTTCAGGTATGACAACATGACTGGTTTTTTTTAAGTCCCTTGGAAAAGTAGTATTACTCGTGATAATAAACATTTCCAGCCAAACAATCTCATTTTTATCTGTAAGGTTTATCAACTTCTGAAGGACTTGAAATGGTATTTGGTTCTCTAGCAAAAACAAATCCTGTCGGATCAAGGCTGCTTGACCAGTACTAATGTTAAACTTGTTTAAGATCCCTAACAGATAGGCTTTTACGAACCCTAGTATCGCACACCCATCCAAAAACAACAACGACATTAGTTCCTTACTATTATTATATGACTTAATTACCTCCTCTTCGAAGAAAATGTCTACCATGCCATGCATCTGCCTCTCAAATTCTGTGAATAATGACCCTGAGTCCGTGCGCTTTTTTGTGATCTCATTAAGGAAATATGCTGCCAATTGAAGCTTGAGTTCCTCCTGGACCAAATTCGGATCAGTAGCATGAATGGGACCTATTGACAACTGCCTTGGTTTAAAATACTCCTCTAAATCTTTATTTCGCCGCATGAACTCTGGAACCTTCTGTATCTTATAAGGTTTGAATTTGTTTTCATCCGTATCGTGTTCCTCTTCAGTTTTTCTCATAGCGTCGACTATTTTCTGCAGCTGTTGATTCTCTTCAGTTACCCCAAGAAAGTTTTCCAAAGCACCGGCGACATCGCTTGTGCTAGCTAGAATATCCAGTATTGCTTCCCCAACAGCTGGCTGAATCTCATCTTTCTTTTCTGTGCCGTCCCCCACCGTAGGAGCGCATTCCCCATGCATCTTTTGCACCTTAAAAAAATGCAACTCTAAACGTTAACCCTAGCCCAAACTCATAAAACAAAGCAAAGCGCGAAAAATAATTTGTCATCAAGACAGCGAACACTACAGAAAGTACGTACCTTTCAGAGGCTTCAGATCTTAAGCTTCAATGGAGTTCAGGGAACCAATTGAACGCCAGAAACTAGTTATCCAAGTGACAAATAATTAATGTGTTTTAGCAAGTCACTTTTTTCAGCTTAAATCACTCGTTCTACTCTCCCTTGGGCTAATTACACAATTTAGCTGTTTTTGCTGTATTTAATGATAAATGTTACCTCTAGTGTAGGTATATTATAAAAATGCAATTTAAAATAATAATATTAATAACAAATATGTTCATCTAACTTCACCTAAATTTGCAGAATTTGAATCCCCATACCCTAATTCCCCAAAAAAAAAAAATTTTTTTCTTCTGGTGAATCATTGAGTTTTATTTTGTGCTTTTGTTATGCAATAGTTAATCCGGTAATTACAATTTACAAGCTGTCATTGCTTCATGTTAATCTAATTAATAGCTAAACTTCAGATATTACATTAATTGGTAATCTCAAGTTGTTTGATGACGGGGGCAAGCTTTAAAAAAAATAATAAAGTAAATAAAGAACTGTTTGTTTGCGATGCCAAGGTCTATTTAAAGGTATTATCGATGGGGAGGGGCCAATTCCAGGTAAAGCATATACCGAATACTAACAACTGGAAACCGACTTGATACATTAAATTATTAATAGGAGACTCTAAGCAATTGAAATCAATTAAGAGATCTATAGAAAAAAAAAGTCACTCATATAACATTGTATATAACTAATTTTAACATATTAGACACACAATCAATAAAAAGAAATGTAAGAGACTGCCTTTATTGTTTTTAAAAAAAAAAAAAAACCTATAACGATAAAATACAATATCTATAAGATAGAAATCATATCGTTTTTATTTTAAACAAACACTATCACAAAAAAAAAAAAAAAAAAATTCCTTACTACCTGGATAATATTTTCGGTGACAAACAAATCAACAAGACCAAGTCATCCCCACCATTAAAGCCATCAACAATGGAGTCCAATACATTCTCTAAAACTGGAAGACTGGTTCCTATCAAAGGGACGACGTCTGACTCCAGTCCCAAGAAAGAAGCAAGAATGTGGTAAATCTTAACCTTAATGCGAGTGACTAATTACCGATCACTTGTCTTGTTGCGTTTAAAATAGATAAGACATCAATCATGGATCTAAAGTCTAATCATTTATATGATATGTATATTTTTAAAAGATTAATTTGTTTTTTATTACTTGCATAATTGAATTGCTTTTGTCACTTCTAACAACTACTTTATTTCGTTATGTTTTTTAAAAGGTCTATATTTTATTGTTTTATTATTTATTTTGCAATTAGGTTAGACAGCTATTCACCAACAAAACAAGTTAGACAGCTGGCCTTCCACTGCGAACCGCCCTCATAGTTGTCCGGCTCTATCCATTAGCACTCCGTCACTTTCCATGCGTGCAAATCTGTCGCTATCATTCTTCTTCAATCAAAAATCCAAAAAAAAAAAAACCCTCGTATTTTATTATTTATTTACACACCCCACTTAATTTTTGACATATTTTTATTAATTAGATTCATTATAAAAAAATCCTCAAACAAAATGACATAAAAGGACATCTTTTATAGATTTAATTATGTAACTAAAATTTTATTATAAAAAAAAATTCATTGATATTCTTTTTTTCTTTCACATACACCTATCTATCAAATCCCCGTATAAACAACCCATAAGCCGTATTGTTTTGAAACTTATTCAAAACCTTTAATTTTAACTCTTCAATGAATAAACTCAAAAATTACATTGAGAGATGTTAATCTTCTTCGTTATCGCTTCACCGTTGGGTTTCTTCTTTCTTTGTGTTATGCCCTTTTTTTTTTTTTTTTTGACATTTGAATGTTGGTTTTTTACGTTGATTCGTGATTGGTTTGTTGGAAACAAATTATGAATGTATTGTCTTATATTATATATATATATTTATTGAGTAGCTTTTTGCTGGGTAAATACGCTAGTTTTATAGCTAGTTTGGTTTTTGTCAGCGTATTGCCAAAAAAAAATAATAATAATAATAAAAGGGTAATTTGGCTTCATATTTTGATGTCTTGTTGGTATTGTTCTAATTACCTTTTCCTTGGTTTTTTTGTAACCTTAAATGTCGGATCTACGTGGTTGGACATCAATTTATTATTTGCTTATTATTATTATTATTATTATTATTATTATTATTATTATTATTTTGAATGAACACATAGGACATAAATTAATAGATACACCAAGATATCTTGACTAGATCGGCATCCCTCTAATATCCTCATCATTCTCCTATCGCTCCAAAACTTTATTAATAAAAAGAAAAGTTTCAAAAGATCCATACTGTGAAGAGAAAATTAAATAACAAAATGAAACAACTAGACACAAAGCCATTCTCATAGGATAAAGCCTAAATCTTTCCTTAAAAGTAGCTTTCAAGTATGATTCGTTAAATTACAACTTAAGTTTTTTTTTTTTTAATTAAAACTCAGTTTCACTATCCACGTTACTATTACAGTTTTGAAATTAAAATTTTAAAAATCCATTTTATATACAAATTTAAGTAAAATGATTTTTTTAAAAAATTATATAAAATTTTGAGATAAATAAAATAAAATAAAATATTTTTATTCAAACACATTTTAAATTTTTATATTTTTTAAATGGGAGAGATTGTGGTAGAGTCTCTCCCAAATGACCTTATCGGTAGAGCTCTTTTTTTAACCGTTAGATTTAATCGAACGGTTGACATATCATAAGTATACCATTGTTATCATAGACCTTACCTCATATAAACTTTCTCATCCCAAGTCTTCTCCATCTCCGGCGACCTTTCCGCCGCCGGTGACCCACCTCCGGTACTTATTCCGGCCGCCGGCGACCCCCTTTCTCTCTCTTCCCCTCTCTCTCTCTTCTCTTCTCTCTCTTTCCCTCTCTTTCTCTTCCCCACCCCGACCCCCCCCCCCCCAGCCCTGACGGCCCCTACCACCCCAGCCCCGGCGACCCACCTCCGACCCCAACTCCGGCCGCCGGCGACCCCCCTTTCTCTTTCTCTTCCCCTTTCTCTCTTCCCCACCCCGGCCCCCCCGCCCCGGCGGCCCCAACACCCCAGCCCAGTCCCCCCTCCCCATCGGTCTCCAAAGACCAATGGTGGTAGGGTCCAAAAATTTAAAAATATATATTTTTGAAAAAAGACCCTACCACGACAGTTTTCGGAAAAAAAAACCGTCGTGGTATGTACATACTACGACGGTTTTTCCCAAAAACCATCATGGTAGGGTCTTTTTTCGATTTTTTTTTATATTTGGACCCTACCTGTCGTGGTAGGGTATTTTTCTCAAATTTTTTTTTTTTAACTTTTTGGACCCTACCATGATGGTTTCTAGGGAAAACACGGTTTTCCCAAATAACCATCGTGATAGGTATTAAAGCGGGAATTTTGAAAATTTTTGAATTAAGTTCAATTTTTTGGAGCGTTTATTAAAACCTAAAAAAAATACCCCCTTTCCCATCCCATTATATTTAGAGCATTTTTCACTTTTTCACTCTCTAATACACACTCTAACTCCATACCCAAAGCCGCTCAATTTCCTCCCTCCATTTCTCTCTCTCCCTTCCCTCCCTACTTAAAATCTCCAAAAACTCTCTCTATCTCACCGCGCCTCCTCTCTCTATCTCACCTCTCAAATTTTTTTCTTGGCTCCATTCTCCGACGGCCTCCTCCACCACTCATGCGGCCTCCTCCATTCTCCGACGGGTCCACCAAGGAACTCACGCAGCTTTCCCTCTCTCTCTCACCGCACACCGCCCTTATCCACACTCGACAAGCCGGTAAGTTGTAGTGTATATTGCTTGAGTAATGAACGGATTTGGAAATTTTCATCCAAAATGTAGATTTTGTTGATTGTGGTTGTTGATTGTGAATTTTCCATCCAAAATCCAAAATGTTGATTTTGTAGGTTGTTGAGTTGGAAATATTCCGTCCGAAATGGCCAAAATCCGTCCCCTACATTTTCGGTGATTGTTCATTATGGTTGTGTTTTAGATTGAATTAAATTGGTTGGGTAAGGTATGGATTTGAGAATTTTTTGAGAAAAAATGTTGATTTTGTGATTTAAATGTTTTTGGAGAAATGAAATGAATTTGGAAATTTTGAGTTTAGCAGGGGGGGTCTCGGGCTGGGCTTTCAGAGGGGGCTTGGTAATATGGTAATTATCCTATTTAGCGTTGAAATTGAAACAAGATCTTATCCTAGTAGTCCTAGTCTATGTACCCCCTCTGAAATTTTTGCCTGACTCCGCCACTGCCTAGAGAAAGTGGGTAATCAGCATTTATCTCTTATCTACAAGTTGAGCGCGCAAATTTATCATCTTGACCAAGACTTTGAGATTTGTCTCTTTTTAATTTTCCTGTGTTGATATGACCTTGAATCTTTGAAATTTCTTACGACCAATTCACGTTCTCCTTAATTAAAACATAAACCTGCTTCTTAGGTTTCTGTTGCAATGAGCTATCCAATTTCATAACAAAAGTAGGTGCAGGTAATTAAGAGGAATTTATGTGATGGTTTTTATGACCAAACGACATCAATCCAATAAAGTCCATGGGACATTGATGTAAACCATGGCTGAAGTTAACAGATCATAGCAATAATATAGGTAAGAGAAAACAATATTAATGTACGTGATATTGACCTAGATCTTATATACTCCCCACTACCAAGTAAATACAAAATCCACCAATTTATTAGTTCAATAGCAAGGATGTTTTTTCTTGTTCTCTTCTCTACATAGACACAAGCATGGACACGATAACCAACAAGACAATAGCACGAAGACACCACACTCTTTTGTGCATTTTTATAATTTTATTATCAGACTTATACTCTTTTTTTTTCTTTCCTTTTTCTTTTTCTTATCTAGATTTAATCTTATTTAAGCCTTTACTTAATAATTATTAATGACATAGTTTATTCTCAACAATGTGCCTTGTTTTTTTTTTGTTTAATGTTTTTTATTTTTTTATTTGTTGTTTTTTGTTTTTTGTTTTTGGTTTTTGGTTTTTGGTTTTTGGTTTGCAAACTAATGTTCTTATTGTATTCAATACTGAACTTTCTTGTTATTTGTAATTTCATTATTGGACGTGATAAGGAAATTATTTAAGTATGAGTACGACATCAATCCAATAAAGTCCATGGGACATTGATGTAAACCATGGGTGAAGTTAATAGATCAAAGCAATAATAATAGATAACATAAAACAATATTAATTACGTGATATTGACCTAGAGCTTATCTACTTATTGCCCACTACTAAGTCAATGCAAAGTCCATCAATGAATTAGTGCAACAGTAAGGATATTTTTCCTTCGGCTCTTATCAGGATGGCATAGATCCACAAGCATGGACACGTTAAGCAACGTGACTATAGCACGAAAACACTGTACTCTTTTTTGTGTTTTTTTTTTTTATAATTTTCTTATCAGACTTATACTCTCTTTTTTTCCTTATTAAGATTTAATCTTATTTAAGCTTTTATTTAATAAGTATTAATGTCGTAGTTTATTCTAAATAATGTGTTTTGTTTTGATTTGTTTTTTCTTGGAAAACTAATCTTTTTAATGTATTCAATCCTTGATTTTCTTGTTTATTTATAATTTCTTAATTTGACGTGATATGGAAATGATTAAAAGTATGAGTACGTTAAGGGCCATGATACGAATATAAATGGACTGAGAGTCTAGACTGATATGATAGATATCAAAAAAAGAGCCTGGCATGCTCAGTATGATTTCGTGTCTGTCTAAAGTACTGATGGACAAAAAATAAATGAGTTGGGCAGGAGCAGACCAAATTCGTTGCCACCTCCAAAAATAATATAGAGAGCAATGTGTTGAGGAAAAAAGAAGCATTAATGTAAAATGATCATTTTTTAACACCCCTTTTTAAAAATGCTTAGAAACATATTTATTTAGGAATTTGAACAAATTTTAAATTCCATCCATTTTTATTCCATGTTTACTCTTCAACATTTTTCTAATATGTATAACACAAACAAAGGAACAGCAATCACCCTCAAATGTTTGATTTCGCTGAGTTGAATGTTAAGAAGTTAGTGTCCCGGTAAGTGTTATCCGGTTCAGTTAACTTACGGAAGCATCTATCTCTATCACGCACTTCAATCCGCACATAAGACGATTCCTCTTTCTATACTCAATTACGTAATAGTCCGGCTAGCTTGTCTGTGTCTGGCAGTTTAAGCCTTGGCCCAGCAGCTTCTTTTCAATCCAGGAGCTGCATGATTTATATATATATATATATATATATATATATATTGTCTTTTATAGAAAAAAAAATCTTTTTTTTGGTTACATATCCGGATTCCACATTTTTTTTATATATCAAGATTCAACCTTATATATATATCCGGATTTTTGTGGTCATTATAATAATAATTATTATCGATTAATGTTTCAATATAGTGGAAATAATAACATGATCATAAAAAAAAATGACTTTCTCATTTCAACGATTATGTTTCTATACAATATTTATAGTAAAAAGATCTTATCATTATATGAAATTTCTAATTAGTAATGATATGACCATGACCTATATGACAATGACCGTATTGTTTTATAGAAAAACTTTGTATAAAAAATTATAAGTGTTATCACGATTACTATCATATTGACCACGTCATTTAGCAAAAAAAAAAAAGTATATTCACCAAATATAATGTCATAGAATATTAACCTCGTCAATATGACATTGACAGCAGATATATACAAAAATCAACAACAAAAATAAAACATATATAATCAGTTTAAGGACGAAATCTTTAGATAAATGAGATAATTTTTTTTAGAGAAAAAAAAAATCTTTTTGAGTAACTAATATAAACGAGGCCTTTTTTTATGATGATTTTTTATTTTTATTTTTTGGTTGCTAAAATTAGAACTAAGGATATTTTTTTGTCAAGACAACGTGATCAATTTTATTTTTTTGTTCAACGTTACAAATAAATTATTTTTGGATATTTTTTAAATCATAATTCTAATTTGGTCATATATATAATTGATCCGGGAAAAAATGCAACTAGTAGTTGCTTGCATCAAGATTTCCAATTTGTGACTTGCGTAAGGTGGAATTAAAGTAACTGTAATATAGAGGTGTTACTCAAAGGGTATATTAAGCCGACGGAGTTGTCAATCGGTCCTATTCGTGTCGAAGGTAAACGACCGAGTATTACAAGCGTGTGTTTCCCCGTCAATTGTTACCATATGCAGCGCCATTTTCAGCTCCAGTTTATAACAAATTATGTGAAGAAGAAACAGAACAGTGAGCACCTTTTTTTACATGTAATTAATTAGGACATTGAGTATTGGAGATCATTTAATTTCAACAACAAGAGAGAAAAGAATCACACAAGGAACTGCAATAAACTGGAAATGGAAAGACACACTTTAACGACTGATGAACAACAAGTTTCGATAATTCACACATAAAAAAAAAATTAAAGATATTCCCAAGGGCGATCGCCAATCAGATTACGAAATTCTCATTCAACAGACGCAAGGAATCAGCAAGATCAATGATCCACAGCCTGCAGTAGTAGAGAGAGCGTAAATCACTAGAGGCGGTGTGTATTCAACCTTTTTTGTTGAGTCCTGAATTAATCTGTCAAAGAACAACATCCTTGATGAATCTGACTATGAAACTGTTAGATGCAAAGAAAATTAGTAAGTTAATCAGAATTAAGAAGTTGTACTTTTACCTTTCAACTGTTTGGATGGACGGCATAATAAGTCTGAGCGGCAGTTAATCCAAGTGCCACTATAGCGGCAATAAGAGCCAGAATGGACCACGGGCTACTGAAATGGCTACGATATACTTGAGACATCCAAACCGCGCTCCTTTTTCTGCAATGCCTTCCTATTTGATACTTCACATGCTCATACATGTCCTCGGGTGGTGCAAAGCAATGAGAGCCAACGGTATTGATCAATTGAGCTACTTCACTATCGCTACTGAGACAGTTCCTAAGAATGCCTGCTGCCCTTAGATCCTTAACATCTTGTTCATCATCAATGAGCAAATCCAGCAAGTTTACGTAAGAAGTAACCCAGGATTTTTTAACAGCATCACCAGAATTGTACGCAAAAGTATTTGACAAGCACATCTCATAAGCTACCAGAT
This sequence comes from Ficus hispida, assembly GCA_025413025.1. Lineage (NCBI taxonomy): Eukaryota > Viridiplantae > Streptophyta > Magnoliopsida > Rosales > Moraceae > Ficus > Ficus hispida. The sequence goes on from CM046362.1 coordinate 3,131,924, forward strand.
TCATCAGCATACACGGTGTCAAATTATCCACAACTAATGTGGGAAGCACAAGTTGACCTGTCGTAGAGAGTTTAGAATGGAAAGATATGTCTCTTAAAGAATCAGTTGGCTTGAAATTTATCCCTGCTGCCTGAAGTTCCCGAATTTTGCGAAAAAAGTGTTTCTGCTTCCAATATTCAGAGAGCTTATCAAACTCATTAGGTTGCTCCCTGTTCATCCCATAATTAGTATGGGAAACTTCCCCACGAGAAAATAAACGTTTGAAGAACTTATTAGAATCGTGATTATGAACAACTAGGAATTCTCTTCGAACAATGTCAAGTAAGTGAATATTGTCTCTACCCGGTTCAGGTATGACAACATGACTGGTTTTTTTTAAGTCCCTTGGAAAAGTAGTATTACTCGTGATAATAAACATTTCCAGCCAAACAATCTCATTTTTATCTGTAAGGTTTGTCAACTCCTGAAGGACTTGAAATGGTATTTGGTTCTCTAGCAAAAACAAATCCTGTCGGATCAAGGCTGCTTGACCAGTACTAATGTTAAACTTGTTTAAGATCCCTAACAGATAGGCTTTTACGAACCCTAGTATCGCACACCCATCCAAAAACAACAACGACATTAGTTCCTTACTATTATTATATGACTTAATTACCTCCTCTTCGAAGAAAATGTCTACCATGCCATGCATCTGCCTCTCAAATTCTGTGAATAATGACCCTGAGTCCGTGTGCTTTTTTCTGATCTCATTAAGGAAATATGCTGCCAATTGAAGCTTGAGTTCCTCCTGGACCAAATTCGGATCAGTAGCATGAATGGGACCTATTGACAACTGCCTTGGTTTAAAATACTCCTCTAAATCTTTATTTCGCCTCATGAACTCTGGAGCCTTCTGTATCTTATAAGGTTTGAATTTGTTTTCGTCCGTATCGTGTTCCTCTTCAGTTTTTCTCATAGCGTCGACTATTTTCTGCAGCTGTTGATTCTCTTCAGTTACCCCAAGAAAGTTTTCCAAAGCACCGGCGACATCGCTTGTGCTAGCTTTAATATCCAGTATTGTTTCACCAATAGCTGGCTGAATCTCATCTTTCTTTTCTGTGCCGTCCCCCACCGTAGAAGCGCATTCCCCATGCATCTTTTGCACCTTAAAAAAATGCAACTCTAAACGTTAACCCTAGCCCAAACTCATAAAACAAAGCAAAGCGCGAAAAATAATTTGTCATCAAGACAGCGAACACTACAGAAAGTACGTACCTTTCAGAGACTTCAGATCTTAAGCTTCAATGGAGTTCAGAGAACCAATTGAACGCCAGAAACTAATTATCCAAGTGACAAATAATTAATGAGTTTTAGCAAGTCACTTCTTTCAGCTTAAATCACTCGTTCTACTCTCCCTTGAGCTAATTACACAATTTAGCTGTTTTTGCTGTATTTAATGATAAATGTTACCTCTAGTGTAGGTATATTATAAAAATGCAATTTAAAATAATAATATTAATAACAAATATGTTCATCTAACTTCACCTAAATTTGCAGAATTTGAATCCCGATACCCTAAGTTCCCCAAAAAAAAAAATTTTTTTCTTCTGGTGAATCATTGAGTTTTATTTTGTGCTTTTGTTATGCAATAGTTAATCCGGTAATTACAATTTACAAGCTGTCATTGCTTCATGTTAATCTAATTAATAGCTAGACTTCAGATATTACATTAATTGGTAATCTCAAGTTGTTTGATGACGGGGGGCAAGCTTTAAAAAAAATAATAAAGTAAATGTTTGTTTGCGATGCCAAGGTCTATTTAAAGGTATTATCGATGGGGAGGGGCCAATTCCAGGTATAGCATATACCGAATACTAACAACCGGAAACCGACTTGATACATTAAATTATTAATAGGAGACTCTAAGCAATTGAAACCAAATTAAGATATCTATAGAAAAAAAGTCACTCATATAACATTGTATATAACTAATTTTAAAATATTAGACACACCATCAATAAAAAAGTGTAAAAGACCGCCTTTATTGTTAAAAAAAAAAACTTATAATGATAAAATACAATATCTATAAGGTAGAAATCATATCGTTTTTATTTTAAATAAACACTATTACAAAAATGAAAAAAAAAAAAAAAAAATCCTTACTACCTAGATAATATTTTCGGTGACAAACCAATCAACAAGACCAAGTCATCCCCACCATTGAAGCCATCACAATGGAGTCCAATGCACTTCTCTAAAACTGGAAGATTGGTTCCTATCAAAGGGACGACGTCTGACTCCAGTCCCAAGAAAGAAGCAAGAATGTGGTAAATCCCAACCTTAATGCGAGTGACTAATTACCGATCACTTGTCTTGTTGCGTTTAAAATAGATAAGACATCAATCATGGATCTAAAGTCTAATCATTTATATGATATGTATGTTTTTAAAAGATTAATTTGTTTTTTATTACTTGCATAATTGAATTGCTTTTGTCACTTCTAACAACTACTTTATTTCGTTATGTTTTTTTAAAAGGTCTATATTTTATTGTTTTATTATTTATTTTGCAATTAGGTTAGACAGCTATTCACCAACAAAACAAGTTAGACAGCTGGCCTTCCACTGCGAACCGCCCTCATAGTTGTCCGGCTCTATCCATTAGCACTTCGTCACTTTCCATGCGTGCAAATCTGTCGCTATCATTCTTCTTCAATCAAAAATCCACAAAAAAAAAAAAAAAAAAAAACCCTCGTATTTTATTACTTATTTACACACCCCACTTAATTTTTGACATATTTTTATTAATTAGATTCATTATAAAAAAATCCTCAAACAAAATGACATAAGAGAACATCTTTTATAGATTTAATTATGTAACTAAAATTTTATTATAAAAAAAAATTCATTGATATTCTTTTTTTCTTTCACATACGCCTATCTATCCCCATATAAACAACCCACAAGCCGTATTGTTTTGAAACTTATTCAAAACCTTTAATTTTAACTCTTCAATGAATAAACTCAAAAATTACATTGAGAGATGTTAATCTTCTTCGTTATCGCTTCACCGTTGGTTTTTTCTTTCTTTGTGTTATGCCCTTTTTTTTTTTTTTGACATTTGAATGTTGGTTTTTTACGTTGATTCGTGATTGGTTTGTTGGAAACAAATTATGAATGTATTGTCTTATATTATATATATATATTTATTGAGTAGCTTTTTGCTGGGTAAATACGCTAGTTTTATAGCTAGTTTGGTTTTTGTCAGCGTATTGCCAAAAAAAAATAATAATAATAATAAAAGGGTAATTTGGCTTCATATTTTGATGTCTTGTTGGTATTGTTCTAATTACCTTTTCCTTGGTTTTTTTGTAACCTTAAATGTCGGATCTACGTGGTTGGACATCAATTTATTATTTGCTTATTATTATTATTATTATTATTATTATTATTATTATTTTGAATGAACACATAGGACATAAATTAATAGATACACCAAGATATCTTGACTAGATCGGCACCCCTCTAATATCCTCATCATTTTCCTATCGCTCCAAAACTTTATTAATAAAAAGAAAAGTTTCAAAAGATCCATACTACGAAGAGAAAATTAAATAACAAAATGAAACAACTAGACACAACCTAGCAAAAAGAAAACTAATCATAGGGTAGTCTCATAGATAAAGCCTAAAATCTTTCCTTAAAAGTAGCTTTCAAATATGATTCATTAAATTACAACTTAAGTTTTTTTGTTTTTAAATTAAACCTCTGTTTCACTATCCACGTTAGTATTACAGCTTTGAAATTAAAATTTTAAAAATCCATTTTATATACAAATTTAAGTAAAATGATTTTTTTAAAAAATTATATAAAATTTTGAGATAAATAAAATAAAATAAAATATTTTTATTCAAACACATTTTAAATTTTTATATTTTTTAAATGGGAGAGACTGTGGTAGAGTCTCTCCCAAATGACCCTATCGGTAGAGCTCTTTTTTTAAACGTTAGATTTAGTCGAACGGTTGACATATCATAGGTATACCATTGTTATCATAGACCTTATCTCATATAAACTTTCCCACTACAAGTCGTCTCCATCGCCGGTGACTTTTCCGCCGCCGGTGACCCACCTCCAGCACTTATTCCGGCCGTCGGCGACCCCCTTTCTCTTTCTTCCCCTTTCTCTCTCTTCTCTTATCTCTCTTTCCCTCTCTTTCTCTTCCCCACCCCGACCCCCCCCCCCCCCAGCCCTGACGGCCCCTGTAATACCCGAATTTTTATGAACCTATGATTTCCTTTTAGACAAGGAAAATCCCAAGTTTGAATCTTGTAAGTCGATATGAAACTCACGATCTGAGTTAAATATCAGTATAAGTTTGAGTTCTCGATTAAACGGTTACGAGACTCAATAATAGATTACCTAGCCAAGCATTAGGCCTTTTAAGGAAAAATGGGAAGAAAAATTCTATGATTTTATGTTGGTCAAAGTTTGACCGAAAAAGTCAAAGTTGACCAAAAAGTCAAAGGTTGACCAGGAATGTCAAATAGATGAAGGTGCTAAGATACGGCAAAGCAGTATGGAATTATACTGTGGAAAAACCTTCATTACGGTCGAATAAATAAGAATAAGCTATGAGACCACCCTAGAAAATCAAGCACACTAAGTTAGATACGAAGGGCAAGAAAGGTTTCAAGAAATAAGAAAAATTTGATAAAGTTCATTTTTACACAGATAAATTTTTGACTGTAGTACAGTGTAAAATACTGTTATTAGTTAATAATAGTATTGGAAATATCTGTGTTAGCATAAAAATGGATTGCATATTAAGTAACAAGCCAAACAAGGCCTTAAGATGACATCACCTTATTTTGGATTTATGACATCATAGTTGATTAAAGGAAAATTGGAAAATATTTGGAAGGTTCTAGACTCTTCATGGTCGGCCACCTATAGGGATAAAAATGCAAATATTTTGTCCTTTAGGGACTAAAGTGCAAATTTAAGAAAATGTGATGCAAGCAAGGTGATGTAAGCAAGGTGATGTAAGCAAGATAATGCAAGCATGAGGTAAGCCAATTACTTGGCCTCCAAGGACTCCAAATGGCCGGCCACATGTTAGGGACTAGTTAGCAAATATTTTATTTTTAGGTCCTAATATGTAATTTTTGAAATAAAATTAAATGGTGAAAATTTGTAATTTTCACCTATAAATAGAGCAAGGAGGGGCGGTTTTTGGCAGCCAAAATCATCCCAAAACTCTGCCCAATTTTCTCCAAACCTCCCTAGAAACCGAAACCAAAGAGGAAAAAAAATTAGTGGCCGGATTTAGTGAGAAAGAAAAAAAGTGTTGGAAACCCATTTTTTTTTTGCTTGAATGGCCGGTTATGGGTAAGCAAGAAAAAGCAGAAAAAATGTTAAGGAATTAGGGGTGAGTGGCCGGATTAACCAAGGGACCAAAAAGTTTCGGTGCTCATTGGAGGAGCAAGGCCGGTTATGGGCAACCGAGGGTAGATTCATTTTCTTGAATCTTGAGGTAATCCTCTCCACCCTCTAATGTTTGGTTCAAGTTTAAGTGTATTTCCAGCATTGGATGTAAGAGCATAAGTTCACCTTTAAGTGCTTAATTATGCTTGATTAGGGTTGGTGATCTCTAGTTTATGTTTTGATGCATGTTTGCAATTATGTCTACCATATGTTTGTTATATGTTTCCATAGGTTTGAATATGAATGTATGATTATGTGCATGATGGATTGGAACGTTAGAAACGATTGCATGTGTGTTCTTAGGCTCCCGCTGTGGTCGGTTGAGGTAGTGTGCGCGTTTTAGGACGTAAAACGAATTTAAGAACCAAACTGCCAGTCTCGGGTCAAGACTGGGCAGCGTTCTGGAAATGGTAATTTGAGGCCCTTAAAGGCCGAATTTGAAGAAACTCAAAACTACAAAGTTGTAGATAATGGTTTTTCCTAGAGGGATAAGCGGACCGTTTTTCAAAATAAGTCTCCAAAGGCCTCGGTTTTTATGAAAATCCGAGCCTGACCGTGCCCAGGATTCATGCACGGCCAGGTGAGTTCAACAAAGAGTAAAGGCATGTTAAAGTCCGAAATGGATTTTACTCAAAACATGAAAGTTGTAGTCTTATCCGAGATCTACAACTTTTATGAAGAAAGTTTTATCAAATTCTGAACAGATTTTAAAGTAAAATTTGGATTCTAAAAACTGTGCATGAAACAGAAATTCCAGCACAAGATTTTCAGAAAAATAGTACATAAGCAGGAAATTAATGCTCATGCATAGGATTTTCTAAAATAATACAGGAAAACTGTGTTTTTCACTAACCCCAATGTTTTGGACTGTGAGAACTGTTCCAATGGCAGTTTTCAGTCCTTAACAAATTTTATAAGTCAAGTAAAGGGTTTTTAAACCGAATTCACCAAATTTTCCGAGACAAAGGAAAATTGGATTTTTAAAGCCAAAGACAAGTAGCAAGATAGTAACGGATGGTAACCGGGAAGGATACCTGAGTTATTGGGCTTGACCCCCAAAGTCCAAGTTTGACCTTAGAAGGTTGACTTTGGTTGACTAAGTTTGACCAAGGTTTATCACCTCAAGGGTTACCCAACATAACCCAGTATGGTACCAAGATTATGATAAACTAAGATTTAGGGTTATTTGTAATAACCCAATGGATTATGAATCAAGAATGTTAAGTCATGTGCCCAAGGTTAGGATAGTAACCTAACCCGACCTGTATGGATGTGGGCTTAGCAATGAAGTTACTTATGGTAACTAAGTAAGATATTTTGTATAGGAGGGGACATATAACTAAGACTATGAACAAATGTTGGTTAGGTCACCAACATTTAATGATTTTGATTTATGGTAAGATAAAGGGTGTATAACTTTTATCCTACACCCTGTTTGGAAACAAGAATATGACATGTTATCGTGCCTCGATGGAATAATAGACCAAGAGCGTAGGACGAGAGGTAAGTACAAACCTCATCTATAGTATGGAAAATAGTAAACTATTTTCAAGTATATGACATGATTATATGTTATGTTATGTCATGCTATGTTATGCCATGTTATGCTATGCCATGTTATGCTATGCCATGTTATGTTATGCCATGTTATGCCATGTTATGATACGATAAGCTATGTTAAGTCATGTTAAGCTATGATATGTCAAATTATGCCATGTTTATGTCTCATGTGCATCATGATTAATAAGATCACACGTAAAGATTCTTAGTCTTGGAAATGTAACAAGATAAAGACTAAACCAAGATAAGTAAGGTGTCGTACCAACCTCCTGTTGATGCAGGAGGATCATGTATGTTTCAAGTTCAAGTTTATGATAATCAACCTTTCGTTGATACGTGAAGGGTCATGTTCATGTTTTCCAGAATAGTTAAGGGCCTTGCAAAGCCTGACGTTCTGAGGCTTGTGCGCTTTTGGTACGTACACTAGGGGCCCACATGTTAAGCAAAATAATAAGTTCAAGTGCATAAAAGATACATAATTGATCATAATTGGTTCATGCATAAGTTACACGATGTTATTATGTTTTTGTGAGATTATGTTTGTGCTTGCTGGGCGAAAGCTCATCAGTATATTCCATACTGTAGGTAAATGCCTGCAGCTTTACTTGGTGGGCCATGGAGACGATGCAGCAAGTGAAGGGCGGTATGGGATACCACTACGTAAGTTTTTCCGCAAACTATTTAAATTATCAAGTTGTACGTATATGTTTTAAGGAATATGTACCATGTTACCTATGTAATGTTTTTAAGTTATGATTTTAAAATAAAGTTTAAAGAAAAGAAAAAAAAAATTTATTCTGAAATTTTCTACAAGATTAAGTATTTAAGACTAATGGGGTGTTTGGTGTAGTGGTTTGAGTTGAAATTTTTAAGTTTGAATAGTAAATTTTTTTGAATTTTCAGAAAAGACAAAAAACTTTTTGGGAAAAAGACAAAAACTTTTTGGGAAAAAGACAAAAAAAAGTTTGAGTTGAATGGGTTGAGTGGTTGAAACAAACAAATCCTAAGGTTTAAGTTAAGCAAGCATGGTAACGGCTCACGTTTACGTAGTTGGCCCTACGTGGACGGCCGGGGCGTTACAGTTTGGTATCAGAGTGGTATCCTGCCAGCCTACTTCACTTTGCTTCGTATCGTTTCTGCAAGTGCCCAAGTAAGTTAAGTTATTTTCCTTTATTAGAATTAGTTAAGATATTGCTTATGTAATGAGCATATCTCATTGATGGTCACACAAAGGACGATACGCATGATACTTTTAATTTTATGGGATGCATTTCCGCGATCCTAAAATTACCATGATAAGTATGTGATGGATAAGCTTATGAGGTGATATGAAGAGATCATGATAAGTTATGATGTTTCCAAGATAGGACATGATAAGATATGAATGAAATAATGGGTATTAGAAATGTGAGGAATTAGGAACTGGAATTAAAAGATGGTTCGCCGTTCATACTAACGAACCAAATGTTTGCAAGAGCCTAATCTTGCAACTGTAGTAGTTAAGTTATGATCGTTAGAATAGCAATAAGAAAAGAATAGGCTTTAAGATCATATAGCCTATCGCCTCATCTCAGGTATAGTGATAGTAAGGGACTTTTCCTTCTAAGGAATGGATCAATACCATGGAAGTTAAGTTTCCTTATTGTGAAACTTTTGCCCCATAAGAGTATTATTAGATACGAGAAAATTTTTGATGATGACTATGAGTCTGTCAATGAAGTTAATGAGGTTGAGATCGATAGCAACAACCTTGAAGTCGACATGTAATGATTCGACCAAAGTCGACTATGTACAATCCTTTTAAGTAATGAAAATTATGCAATGATGGGAAGTTTTAGATATTCCTTAAAGTTATGATTATGACTTTGTGCTATAAAGGAAATGCTGAAGGCACAAGAGGAATTTCTACTGGCTAACAAGTAGCTAGTTGATTTAAGGATACCTTTCACTGCATCATTCGAACAGTAATATGTTTTCAATAATACTATTTATTATTGTTTTCTATGAAAAGAAGATTCAAAGAAGTATGGTACTTGATCTTAGGCTTATTAGAACCAACTCACGTTATGTTATGTTATGGGCCAAATCCTTGAGGAATAAAGTTCCAAGAAAGGGGCCATCATAAAAAGAAAAAGGGTTCTAATAGCACAAGATTAACATTGTACCAGAGGGTCCTCAGTTTCAATTAAATTGAAATAAAATATTTTCAATATAATATATTCACTGAGCCCTCAATTACAGTTAAAGAAAAGTATCTTAAATATAAGATACAATATACTTTTCAAGCATGGAAAAGCTATATGATATAATATGCTTTTCAAATATGGCAAGTTATATGATATACTTGCTAAGAAATTTATGTAGATAGTTCTTGCGATGCAGTGTGAAAGAATGAAAGTATGATGATAAGGATA
>CM046362.1:3141462-3175001 GCA_025413025.1 Ficus hispida
GCAAGGAAGGGCACTACGCGAGAAGCTGTCCTCAGAACGCACAGCAGCAGTACCAGCCCTATCCGAAGAAACCCCCAAAACAGCAATTACATGCAGTCCAGGCTACACTCGAAGTCCATCGATTGCCCAGGGTAGATTGGAGGCACCCGAGCCACGGGCCAGGATCTACGCTTATACAAGGGGAGATGCAGAAGCGGCACCTCCAACGTGGTGACAGGTCAGCTTTCTATCGCCACCTATGATGTAATTGCCCTATTTGATTCTGGCGCTACCCACTCGTTCATATCGATGGAGTTCGCTCAGAAGTTAAGCAGAGTCGGGAGTAGAGTAGAGCAAACCTTTCAGCATCTTGCCATCGGGAGAAGTTTTGTGGTCCAACTTTTGGATCCAAAATGTTCATATAGGATCAATGGCAGAGAATTACTCGCAGATCTCATCGCAATCAGGTTACACGATTTCGATTGATCTTGGGATGACTCTTAGGCCGTCACAACGCAAGGATCGACTGTCGAAAGCGTAACGTCACGTTCAGCCCCTGCGACAATGAGGATTTCAGTTTTCAAGGACAGTCCCGACGTTCCACCACAAAGCTCATCTCCGCAATGAAGCTTGGAAAATGATAGCCAATGGATGCCAGGGTTATTTGGCTAATTTGGTGGACAAGGAGCAAGAAGAATTGACACCGGAAGGAGTTCCTATTATTAGGAATTATCTGGACATCTTTCCACAGGATCTACCCGGACTTCCACCGGAGCGTGAGATTTCCTTCGAGATCGAGTTGCTACCCGGAGCTGCACCAGTGTCAAAAGCGCCGTACAGAATGGCACCGGCCGAGCTAAGAGAACTCCAAGTACAGTTGCAGGAGTTACTCGACAGAGGATTCATCCGACCAAGCCACTCTCCATGGGGAGCACCTGTCCTGTTCGTTAAAAAGAAGGACGGATCGTTGCGCATGTGCATCGACTACAGAGAATTGAACAAGCTGACGATCAAAAACAAATACCCACTGCCCAGGATCGACGATTTGTTCGACCAGCTTAGAGGAGCAGAAGTGTTCTCCAAAGTGGACTTGCGATCAGGTTATCACCAACTTCGAATCAAGGAGTCGGATGTGTTCAAGACAGCTTTCAGGACGCGCTATGGGCATTACGAGTTTTTAGTAATGCCATTCGGTTTGACAAACGCCCCAGCTGCATTCATGGATCTCATGAATCGAATTTTCAAGGAATACTTGGACAAATTTGTCATCGTTTTCATCGACGACATTTTGATCTACTCAAGATCCAAAGAGGAGCACGAGCTGCACCTCAGACTGGTAATGGAAATGTTAAGGCGACATCAGTTATACGCCAAATTCACGAAGTGTGAATTTTGGCTGGATAAGGTTCACTTTTTGGGGCATGTAGTATCAAAAGAGGGAGTTTCCGTAGATCCAGCGAAGATTGAAGCGGTTAGCTCATGGCCGACCCCCAGAAACGTTACCGAGATAAGAAGCTTCCTAGGGCTCGCTGGATACTATCGACGCTTCGTAGAGGGATTCTCCAAGATAGCAGCACCCCTCACGACCCTCACCAGAAGGACCAAAAGTACGAATGGACTCCAAAGTGCGAGGAAAACTTCCAGAAGCTGAAGAGAAAGTTGACAAGTGCCCCGGTGCTCATCATTCCTAATGTTGATGCAGGAAATTTCGTAATCTACAGTGACGCTTCTAAGATTGGATTAGGAGCCGTTCTGATGCAGGACGGAAAGGTGGTAGCTTATGCATCAAGATAGCTGAAAAATCATGAACAGAATTATCCTACGCATGATTTGGAGCTAGCAGCGGTGGTCTTCGCACTTAAGATATGGAGACATTATCTGTATGGAAACAAATGTGAGATCTACACAGATCACCAGAGCCTCAAGTATATTTTTACTCAGAAGGAGCTGAATATGAGGCAAAGAAGATGGCTAGAGTTAGTAAAGGATTACGACTGCGAAATCCTTTACCACCCTGGAAAGGCCAACAGGGTAGCCGATGCGCTGAGTAGGAGATCGGTAGGCACACTGATGTCCATTGAAGCACTTCCCAAGGTATTGCAGAATGAGATCAGTAACTACCAACTGAAAATAATCACCGGGAGATTGGATTCCCTGACTCTTCACTCAGATTTGCTGGGCAGAATCAAGACGCATCAGGGAGAAGATTCTTCGTTGAGAAAGGCGCGACTTGCTGATCAGGACAGCAAAGATTTTACGACTTCTGCAGATGGGATAATCCACTTCAAGAGACGGATTTGGGTTCCAAAAGTGAAGGATTTAAAGGAACAAATCCTAAAAGAAGCACACCAGACGCCATATTCTGTACATCCAGGAGCTACCAAGATGTACAAGGACCTCAAGGAGACGTACTGGTGGCCCAACATGAAGAATGACGTGGCAGAATTCGTATCAACTTGCTTAACTTGTCAGAAAGTTAAGGCAGAGCACCGACATCCCGGAGGCGAACTACAGAAAATTGAACTCCCAGAATGGAAATGGGAGCAAATTACGATGGATTTCGTAGTAGGATTGCCAAGGACGACAAGTGGGAATGATACGATTTGGGTCATTGTCGACAGATTGACCAAATCAGCCCATTTTATCGCCATCAAAGCCACCTTTTCAGTAGAAAAATTGGCCGAACTCTACGTAAATCAAGTCGTCAAGTTGCACGGAGTGCCAAGATCGATCATATCCGACCGTGATGGGTGTTTTACTTCGCGTTTCTGGACCAGTGTTCATATGGCAATGGGGTCGAGATTGAAGTTCAGTACTGCATTTCACCCCCAAACCGATGGTCAATCGGAGAGAACTTTCTAGACCCTTGAAGATATGCTGCGATCGTGTGTCTTGGACTTCAAAGGAAACTGGGATCAGAAGCTTCCGTTGATTGAATTCTCGTACAACAACAGCTATCACTCTTCGATTGACATGGCACCGTTCGAAGCGTTGTATGGGAGAAAGTGCAGATCGCCAATTAATTGGCAAGAAGTCGGCCAGAAGCAGCTACAAAAGACAGACTTCATCAGGAAGACCTCCGAAGATATCCAGAAAATTAAACAAAGGCTCGACATTGCTTTCAGTCGACAGAAAAGTTACGCTGATAAGCGTCGCAGACCTTTGGAATTTCAAGTTGGGGACGCAGTCTTCATAAAGATTGCTCCGATGAAGGGAGTAATGAGGTTCGGTAAGAAAGGAAAGTTGAGCCCGCGCTACACAGGACCGTTCGAGATCCTGGAAAGGGTTGGAAAGGTCGCGTACAGACTTGCTTTACCGCCAGAGCTATCAGCAGTGCACGACGTTTTCCACGTTTCAATGCTCAAAAAGTATATCTCTGACCCTTCCCACATACTTCATCAGGAGCCGGTAGAGGTTCAGACCGATATGACATACGAGGAGAAGCCTGTCAGAATCCTCGATAGGGAAGATAAGGTCCTGAGGAACCGAACGATTCCTATGGTCAAGGTTTTGTGGAAGAATCATGCGGTTGAAGAAGCGACATGGGAAGTCGAGAGCGACATGAGAAGAAACTACCCCGAATTGTTCTGATTTTCGAGGACGAAAATTTTTAAGGGGGGTAGATTGTAACACCCGAATTTCTTCGATTCATTTTTTATAGAAATTTCGTGTAAATATTTACCGTAATCGGTATTTCATGAGAAGTTCGTTTTAGAACTTAAATTGTTAAACGAGTTCTTAAGATTTATTAAGACTCAAAAACAAATTTGCATGGACTCGCAAAAGACCTTTATGAGTGAAGAAGGTCGTATTGCACATTTCAAGACAAGTTGACGTTGACCAATAAGTCAGTTAGACCAAAACGGTTGAAAACGTCAAACAAGAACATATTTTTTTTAGATCGCAGTATAAGTGAAATTACTGCTAAAAACTCATTTCGTGATCAAGATGAGTTTTAATAAGAATTGAAATCACCTTAGAAAAATCAAGCATACTAAGTTAGAGTTCAGGGCGAAGGATTCAGAAAAATAAGAGAAAAGATTTTCCGATCGAGTTTTTCACAGATCGAAAATTTTAATGCAATATAATTTTCGATACTGAGTAATTAAGTAACTCAGTATTAAAATTTATTGCAATGTGTTGAAATTACACAATTTTTCAAAAAGATTGAACCAAACAAGCCTTTAAGCTTAATTATATCACAATTAAGCTAAGTTAGGATTAATCCTCCACACACATGGACCAATGAGCTTGTGACACCTCATCTATGAGTTGTCAACCACTCTCCCATTTCCTCCCCATAGCAGCCGGCCACCCAAGCCCTTGTGGGCAATAACTTGCAAAAATTGGAGGACCAATTAGCAAGTTTTGAACCAAATTTTCTTGGAAAAGAAAGCCTAGGATTTTCCCTAGCTAGATACACTATTTGTAGGGATTTCAAACCCCAAAATTTCAGCTACCCTTAACCCCATGTTCAGCCATTCCATCAGCAATTCACTCCAAGAAATCCGAGAGAAGAGAGAGAGAGAGAGAGAGAGAGAGAGAAAGCTAAGAAACCAAGAGAGATCAAGCCAAAAAGTTGTGAAGAACCTCCCCCCTAAAGCCTCGGTTTTTAGTGAGTTCAAAGGTAAGATTTTGGGCATTTTTCTCCTCTTTTCTAAGGTTGGTTGGGAGAGGAAGTTAACAAAATTTTGTGACCATTGTTGAGGTCCAAACCGTGCACATTGGAGACAAAATTTCGATAGGATCAAGCTAGGAACAACCGGATTTTTTTGAGGTAAAAATCCGAACCTTGCTCTAGTTCTTGGTTCAAATTTTTAGTTCATTTTCTCAAGGGTTTTACTATGTATTTCAAGCACAAAAGTTGTAAGAGCTTGAGCTCATAATTTTCGGTTTTGGCCCTAAATAGCTTAGGTTATATTTTTATGCTTGATTTAGGTTTTTGAGGTGATTATTTTGCATGTTTGGTTGGAGTAATGCTCTATGATTTTTGTGTGCTAGAGATGCATGCTAGGGTTTATATTTAAGGGTTTCATGTCTCTATTATGTTTATCAAATTTTTAGATGCATGTTCTAGGGTTTGTATGATGTTTGGTTGAGTTTTGTTGAATGTGTGTTTTTCTCTCCAAAACCGTGGACCAAAGGGAGGTCTCGGCCTTGAGTTGGATCCGAAATCACGGGATTTAAAATTTTATGTGTATGAGGGACGTTAGAAGACGTGCATGTGTTATTAGGTCCCGCATTGGGCGGTCGAGCTAGAGCAACGTATAGGGACGTAAAATTTGGACTAACACCAAAACTGCTCTCGGGTCCAACACCCGGCAGCTCGGAAAAGTAGGACTTACAGGTCCTTAGAGGCCGAATGGGTAAAAACTTAAAACATGAAAGTTGTTCGTTAGGGTATTTCCTAGGGGCAGCGTGGACAGATTTTAAAAATAAGGCTTCAATGGCCTTTGTTTTGAAGAAAAACCGAGAACTGGTCAGGGTGACCAGGTTCCAACGATTCACATGTGTTCAAACAAAAACTGGTATCAAATGAGCCAGAATCAGAAAATGTTCAAAACATGAAAGTTTTAGATCTTTTTGTTAGCTATAACTTTCGTGAAGAAAGCATTTCCAAATTCATTTTATATTTTAAGTTATGAATTTTCAAACAAAATCCGTGCAGTGAGCAAAATCTCATGAACGGGGATTTTGTAGATCAATGACTAGGAAAACGTTTTTCTAACTTGCAAACATCATTTTCAAACCCGAAAACCGTTCCAAAGGTGGTTTTCGATCCCCAAATGTTTTATAGAAATATTTTCAAGTGTTTTGTAATTTTCAAGACAAGTTTGGGTGCTATTCACCAAACTTACGTAAATAAACAAGAAAAAAATGATATCTTAAACAAGTTCAAGGTTTTCAAGATTAAAATGAAAAAAAAAAGATACTGCGTTAGTAGCCGGAAAATTATTTCGAGTTACTAGGGCCTTGCCCAAGCCCATAGTTAACCATGCGGATTGAGGTTTAAGTTAAGATTATGATTCTCTACATGAACCCTTAATTAATAATTCCGTTGTGGGTTACGCCGTGTGACCCCTTCACATGTGTTAGTAGAGGGACATATAACCGAAAAATATATATGTTGGTTTAATCCGACATTAAACGATCTTAGAATAGAGACCTCACGTGTAAACGTCCATGGGCAGGAGGTGATCTGCGAGCGTGCTCGGGAAAGGAAATTCGATCACGCGAACAACGAAGATAAGGTAAGTACAACACCGTCTACAGCATAGGCTAGAGTTGTATGTTTACTTAACATGTTTATTTTACACTGTTTAAGTGTTAATTGATGATTTGTTCGATGGTTGCAATATGCTTATTGTATGATGAATGTTTCAAGTATTGTTATTATGCTTACATGAAAAAGTACGACTGTCCATGCATTGATAAAACATGAGATTAGGAGACATTATATAAGTATGCTCACTAATCTATCAAGTGAAAAGATGTCAAGAAAGACCTACAAACAGAACGTTTGAGAAAAGACCACAAGAGCCAGTGTTGTGCCCCCTGATGACGATCGGGTCGAAAGCTTGGGTAATCTCCTTAAGCTGCGCGCCGGGTACATGCACACCAAGTTAACGGGCCCACAAGTAAAATCAACAAGATAAAGTGTGATACAAGAAAGCAAGCATAATTGGACATAAACGATTCATGCATTTCACGACAGAATTTCATGTTTAAGATGAAGAAATCGATGATATGATGCTATTTTATGCTTTCATGTTTAAGATTAAGAAATCGATGATATAATGCTATGTTATGATGCCATGTTACGTTTTCATGTTTAAGATGATATGATGCCATGTTTACGTTTTCATGTTTAAGATGTCATGAAAAAGGTTATGTATGTTTCATGTAATTGGTTTGCGGTATAGGAGTTGTACTTGCTGAGCTTTCGCTCATTGTTTGAAGTTTATGCTGTAGGTAAACAGCCTGTCTTGAATTGACTGCATGGTGGCGGGTAAAGCCGGTGGCTGTGAAATGATGAACGGGTTGGGACTCACAACTCAAAAGGATTTAATTAACATATCTATTTTGAGAAAACAGACAGTTATTTTATTTGTGTATGAGAGTATGTAAATATTTTCTAAGTATAATGCTTCCGCTATTATTATAAAAAAAAAAAAATCCCCACTATTTGCATGATGAAAAATGGGATAAAACAAGTTTAAGTTAAGTAAGTTAAGTCAAGTAGTGACGGCCTGTACAAGGCGGGTCGTCACAGATATCTCAGCTAATTGCTCGATCTCCTCTCGAGTTTTTGTGCCTTCCACAGCATGACTCTGAACTACATCGGACATCTTCTTTTGCACCTACCTTAAAAAAAAATCGCGAGTACACCATCCTATAGTTAACTGAGGATCTCATTGTGGAATTCCCCTTCTCATAATACCAGAAAATAAGACATCAACACACCAAAGAAGTAGTAAAAACATAGCTGGCTCTTCATAAATTATACCTAGATCTGTCATGAAATTGGACGGCTCATTGCAATAGAAACCTAAGAAGTAGTTTCACGTTTTAAAAATAAAAGTGAACAGGTGGTAAAAAGTTTCAAAGATACAAAGGTCAATAAAATAGGAAAAATAAATAGAGACAAATATCGAAGTCCAGATCAAGATGTAATTGTGCATGTACGCTAGAATTTGCATGTTCTAGATCAGAGATAAGTGCAGCTGGCCCACTTTCATCAAGAGACATATAAAAAATGATGGAAAATTATAGTGATTAACAGTATTTTTACGAAAATAATTAAAATAAATAATATGTTTTAAAATATTTAAAAAATAATATATTTATTAGGTAAATAAAAATTTTATTAGGTAAATGATATATAAATAAGACGTAAATAAATTATTTGCCTGATAAATCTGACGTAAATAAATTATTTAAATAGTAAATCGGTTATTTACTTCAAATTCTTTAAAAACTTACTGTTTACTTTAATTATTTTTTGAAAATGCCTATTTATTCCTTTCTCCCTAAAATCATAATTCACTGACAAAGAAAATTAATCCAAACTCTTAGGAGTTTTTTTACAAAATTATATGTCACATTTAGTATACAAAAATTATGGTTAATTTCATTTTGGTCCTTGAAGAATAAGAAATGTCTCATTTTATCCCTTATAATTTTAAATTTCTAATTATATTTACTTTGCTATAATAGGTTAGTTTCGATAATGAAAAAGAGGATTACGAGTGTCATCCTATCCTATCTCCTTGTCAATTGAAAATTCTTGGGTCAACAATGAAACAAAAGAAACATGATCTGATTTTACTCAAGTGATGGACTTAAATAGATTCCACTCTCTACCACCAAACATCCAAAGCGATACAGGCCGATAGGCCGGGCTACAGAGTATTAAATCACTGGAGTATCTAAACAGGAGAGGAAAAAAAAAAAAAAAGACTGGAGCATGTTGGGAAGAGAAGAAAGAAGTGCATCCTTTTCTTTTCTTTTCTTTTTTAAGCAAAAGTTTATTTGGAAAAAGAAAATAAAAATTAATCAAGTTTTGGACTTGTAAAAAATAATCTCCTACGGGAGACTAAAAAGAAATCCCTTGACCAATAACTTTAAAGAAAAAAAAAATAGACTACCCTTATTTTTAGTACGTATTGAGCATTGTTTTAAACATTGTTTTACTATAAATTAAACAAAATAAATTTAAAGCTTACAAAAATCCTAAAATTAAACAAACCCAAAACAATTCTTTTTTTATTTAAAAAAAAAAAATATAGGTAGTCCAGAATTCCAAAAAAAGCTTTCATTTTTACTTTAGTGTTTCGCTTAACTGTGATCTTCCTTTCTCTAGGCCCCAGCTGAAACCGGAAACATGAAAAGAAAGCTATAGAAAGTACCTTTCAAAGAGCTCAAATCTTGTACTTCGATGGAGGTCAAAAAACAGGAACGAATAATATATGTTTGAAGATTTATGAGCAACTAGTAGGTGTTTCGCGAGTGTGTATGTAAGTTTTTCACTTCGTTTTATATATAAAGTAGATATTACATTAATAAATTAAAGGGGGGGATTTTAGTTTTTTTTTTCTACAAGTAAATTGACGTTCCTTCAGCCGGTTGGCTTGCCCACAGCTCGGTTTTGCCCTCATATCACTGTGAAGACGCTTTTGTCAGAGGAAGATATATATATATATATATAGACACCTCGGATTAGACATAAACATGTCATATTCTTAATCAAAAGGACGGCCCTCTCTTTTCCCTTGTCCAAATGTCCATAATCCAATGAATATATATATTTATTACAGAGTTGACCGAGTTTTCTTTTCTTTATTTTTCCTTACAACTAGCTTTAATAGTAGAGAGAATATATGACACAATGTATGAATGATTATAGGACGTCTTTTAGCGCGAAGGATAGAGTCTCAAGAGTGGCAATAACTCTTGGAGTAGGTAATATTGGCCCCACCACCCCACTCTAATCTCCTTCACTCTCTGTATATACAAATATATATCTATATACTACACCCGTTCTCTTCTCTTCTCTTCTCTTCACAGCCTTCCAGCCTTCCAAAATCCAATCACACTTATACTAATATACTAAAAAAGGAGGAATTTTACTGTTTTTTTATAATACTGAACAATGATTTTTACTTTTTTTTTTTTTTTTGTTATTTTTACTATAATAATGTACATTATTTTTTACTATAGTGATGTATAATATTTATTTTTTTATAATAACATTGATGATTTTATCTTTATCTCATATACTGATTTTGACTTATCTACAGTGAAAGGACGATTTTATCCTCATATATTGAACTGTTTTTTCTACAGTACAGAATCTTTTTTACCCCTCTGATTTGATTTGTTTTTCTCTATCTATAGTGAGTTGATATTTTTATCCCTATTATGTAGAAAAAGCCATTATAGTTGCGGATATGATTTAGGTAAATAATAATAAAATGTACATGTGAAAAAAAAAGAAGAAAAACTACAAAAAGTACCTCCAAAAGAGTTCAAATCTTGGGCTTGATTGGAGATCAGAAAACCAAGTTGAAGAAACAAATTATTTGGTGAACAAGGCAATGTTTAAGAGCAAGAAGATAAACAATTAACCTCCAAAGAAACCGCTAAAACTAACCTCCGTCACAAAATTCTTATCCAAAAATGAAATAAAAAAAGGAGGGAAAAATCCCAGAAAAGGAATCTGTCACCTTTGTCTTATTTTATTTTGTTTTTGTTTTTTGTTTGTTTGTTTGTTTTGTTTTGTTTTGTTTTTTTTCTCTGTGTCGTCATGTGGAAGTGGGTTATTTTTCTTCACAATGTTTACATAATCAACAAACTAAGGTTAATTTCCTTAGTATATTTCGTTTTAATTAATGGGAAGAAGGAGTTTATTAATTCTTCCAGAAAATTTTGGATCTCTAAAAGGTTTAACTTTAGAAGGAGAATTGGCTTACATTCTGCTTTGATGGAGTGAACAGTAAATGAGTTGATTTGGGTAGTGTGTCATTGGTTCGGATCAGTCAATACCTAGCGAAATTTTATTTAACTACTAACTTTAAAACAAACAGAGAATGATCACATGATTAAATTTAATCATTTTTTTCTTTCGTGTACTTTATATCTAAAATTAATTTTAATATAGAGGATTAAATGGTATTAGTTCAAAATTCAGATAGTAAAGCATGATATATATATATTTTAAAAATTTATGAGATAAATTGAGAATAATCTTAAAACTCAAAAGACACAGATAAGAAAAATCCGAAATTTATGTAGCTACTACTTGTGTGGTGCTCTACATTTATTGAACGACAACGACGTTTAAATGTGTAAGTTAAACTATCCTCTTGATCATATTATTATTGAAAGGCTTAAGATTGCTTTATCAGAAAAATAATTTCTTCATAAAAGAAATAATGTTTTAACGAATTTATTTTATTTAAGTTTTTTGTTGTGAGAATAGTGTCTCGTTATTTAAAGAAAAGTTAACTTCAATTTTAGGACTTAAAATGTCACATTACTAATACATAAACTTATAAAACATTTCCCTATTAGTCCCTCTTGATAAAAACATTAAAAAAAAAAAAAAAAGGTGGAGCTCATGTTGAGGGTAATTTAGTAAAATAAATGTCGGGTGGTTAGTTAAACGAAAAATAAACTGAATTCTTGTTACCCAATTGACACTCCAACGAAATATGGAAAAAAAAAAGGACAAATATTACATGCTGTAAAAATATGCAGCAAGGAGATTTTTTGTTAAGGTCATTGTGGAAAGTCCGCTTTCGTCAACACTTTTCACGATGATTTTTTTTAAATCATGGAAAGTTAGAATTTTTTGAAATTTACGAACATATATCATATAAAATTTCTAATAGTCGCTATAATTTCGAACACTTTATTATTTTCCATCTAAAACACCTTTTCTCCCATTTTCTCTCTTTTTTCCATCTTCAAATGCTCTATTTCTCTAAACTTCCACTCTCTCTCCTCCATCATTTCTCTTCCTCATTCCTCACTCACCCAATCCCTTGCCTAGCTGCCGCCACCCTCGCCATGGCCATTGTCACCAAAAATCCCACGACGATACACTTTATCACCACCAAGGCACCACCACCTTGTGCCCGTCACCGCCACCATGACCACCAAAGCCGAATCGTGACCTTCCTCATCTTCCTTTATTATTGTTGTAGTTAATTTAGATTGAGTTTAGATTTGCATTTTATTTTTATATTTAAGTCTTTTGTTTGGATTTATATTTGAGTTTTTCTTTATTAAAGTATTTTATGTTAGTTCTATTGGTGAAGCTCATGAGGAGGATTTGTAACTTAGAAATATTTATTTAGTTGTGTTGATAAATTATGATTAACCTTTATAGTTTGTGGATAATATTTTATGAAATTTTATTGATGATGATTGTGATTTATAATCAATCACTCACCATCCGCCAGTTCTTGTGGCGGCACTTGCTGACTTGCCCGCTGGCGGCGAGCTCTCTCCTTCGGTCCCAACGCCTAGATCCCCTGTTGCTTGTCATTATAAGTATCATGTTTAAGGCTAATTTTTTGGTCGTTGTTGGTCATTGGAAGATCATTTTGGTATTTCCTCTGTTTAATTTTGTTTTTGTAATTTTAATTAAATTTTTTTTCCTTGGTGTAAGAGAGATTATTTTATTCCTTTGTATACTACATACAATATAAATATTCGTAATTTTGTAGCCTAAATTTGAAATGAATTAATTATAGATATGCGTACTAACTCATGTCTTCAGCCTGCAAATGAAGCTTCATATATAAATTCTTGGGGACAAATTATAAAGGTCAAAATTTGAAAATCTTCGCTGGTCTCCTATTTTACTTATAATTTTTTTTTTATTTTTATTTTGTGGGTGTGTTTTTGGCTAGAGATCGTGAAGTCTGCCAAATAGGAAAATAAAATTGCTTTGCTTGACTTGGTTGGTTTTGTTTTTACTCAAAACTCTACAGACAGAAAGGAATTGCCTGCGTCTCTGCAGGCCGCGCCACCTTTATGTTAGGCTGCGTCTCTGCAGGCTGCGTCTCTTGCACTAACTGCTAATGAAACTTGGTCTGCCGTCCATCCAAAAAAATGATAGGTAAAAACATATTTATCCTCGTTTTTTTTTTTTTCGAATCTGTGATTTTTATTAAGATTTTTTAATTTGACAATTTGATCCAGGGATACCGCAAACATATTTGAACATATAGTGACTCTGGCAATGGTAAGTTCTCTCGAGCATTTGCAAAATGTAGAGCAGCTATCCATGTGGCTGTTAGATTGGAATCGCAAGCTAGTCTGAGTTAAGACTTTCATTGGGATGATGTTACAGAATTTTTTAAAATTTTTTTAATTTTTTTTTTCCTTTGAACTATTAAAAGTCATTGCATGGTACTTTTGATGTCTGCTTCAAATTTTCTGTTCAGAAGTTGTTTGTGTTTTTTACGTTCAAGATTGCACTCCCCTTTTTTTTTTTTTTTTTCATAAGAAGATTGTACTTTCTTACAGGAGTCGTTTGAGTATTTTATGTTGTCTTGGATTATGTACAAAGGCCTCTGCTTCTTCTATGTTCTTTTTCTTTTTCTTTTTCTCTCCTCTTCCTGTTAAGAGTTTTTAAAAAAAAAAAACATGCGTTTCATATCATAAATACACAACAATAATATCAGATATATAAGGATATTAAACCCCTATACTTAACAAATTAACCTTTAAAGATGAAAAACCAATCTCTTAGCAGTTTAAAATTCTACTTCTTCACTCTATTCATCGTATTCCCCTGCTAGAAATCATTGCGTTAGCTTGTTGTCATCACATGAATATATTCCTTACATTTATTTTATTTTATTTATTATTAGAGTAATTATTATTATTTGTGGCAAAAGTTCAAATGGTAAAAATACAACTTGTTTGCTGCTCTTTTGTAGTTCGCTATGTTTCAGACTTGAACCAATTAAAGAGATGGAAAACAAGATATTGAGATCTCTCTCACTTACCTTAACAAAAAAAAAAAAAAAGATCTCTTTAACATTGATAGACATTGAAAGAGGGATTTAAGAAAGGAAAAATATTAGGTTGTTTGGTATAGCGTGAAAAATGGGGAAAAAAATAAAGTTGCAAGTCCATAGGGCTCATCATATTTTATCCCCTATTTGTTTTGTATGGCCATTTTCAAAATGGGTGAAAAATTAACAAAATGTTGTTTTTAAAAAAAAAAAATTTTTTTTCCATCATTCTTCTCATTTTGAAAAAAGGCTAGACATCTCATGCATTCTCAAATATATTTTGAACAGTGCACTTTTAAAATGTTTTTGAATTGTTCTCCCAATACACTATTCTCAACTCCATTTCTTCTAATTTTATTACTTTTCGAATAAATTTTAGACTCTTTTTTTTTTCAATAAGGAAAATATTTTATACATCAAAACGTCATCTTATTCTCAAAATAAAATGACTTTCTCATTTCAGAAAAGAAACATTTTCAATTCAAAAACAAGTATGCGATCCAAACATTCCTTCCAACATCGAAAATAAAAGAGAAGGGAAAAGCTTGACAAAAATATGGTATTTAAAATAACAATTTTGTCCTTACTTCATCTTCATCTTCTACTTTATAGCAGGGTATAATTAAAAAATACAGTAAATTAGACATTTTCTTTCCTCTTTTCTTTCTCTTGTGTCAAATAACATGAGAAAAAAACTTTCTTCCTTTCTTTTTATTTCCCTCTCTTAGATATTCTACTCAACTTTCCTAATTTTGAATCAAGTTCAGTAGTTTTGTGAAAAGCAGAAATAATAAATGTTGAGATAATACAACAAGCATACACAGATTTCTTGCAGGAAAAAAAGAAAGAAAACACAAAGTAGACTTGAATTTTCCATTTAGTACAATTCATGAGAATATTATTAACGGTAAAACTATTAACACAAAAAGACGCAAACGAGTCACACAAGGAAGCACTTGAACGAACCCAAGGAAAACATACACTCAAACAACATTAAGACAGCAAATTTGAAGGAAACATCAGAAGTAGTAACAATACATTGATAGTTTATCCAAAAAAAAAAAAAAAAGGAATAAGAAACAGAGGAAAACAAGTGATAGATTTTCCCAAAGACAGTCTTGACTCGGACTCGACAGCAATATGATAGGATATAGGGAATCAGCGCAATTCCACGTATGGCAGATACTTGAAAGAAGTAGACATTTCTAGGGTCGGTTTATGTTTGCCCCTTTGTGGAATCCCTGGATTAGATTGTCAAAGAAGCAATGTTGGTGAGCAAACTGAAACATTTGAAATGAAATCAGCTACTAGTAAATTGGGGAAGTTATGAAGCATTTTGTACCTTTCACCTTTTTGGATTCACGGCGTACCAAATTTGAATAGCTGTTAATACAAGTACCGCTGTAGCGGCAAAGAGGGCCATAATTGTCCATGGGCTGCTGAAGTGGGTACTGCAGACTTGAGCCATCCAGACCGCACATTTTGTTCTGTAATAGTTGTCTATTTTTTGTTTGACATTCCTATAAGCATCTTCGGTTGGTGCAATGCATTCAGTGCCTACTTCATTGATCAATTCAGAGAGTGTTCCGAAGAATGTCAGCTGCCCTTAGGTCCTTAATGTCTTGTTCATCGTCGACGAGTGAATCTAGCAAGTTCACGTAAGAAGAGACCCATGGTTTTTCATTTGGACGAGATTCAGATAAGCACATCTCATAGGCGACAAGATTGACCAACTTAGATGCCGTCGAATCATCTACAATTAATGTGGGAAGCATGAGCCGAGGTCTAAAAAAGAATAGAGAACGAAAAGATACGGTTGTCAAAGAATGAGTTGGCTTGAACTTTATCCCTGCTGCTTTAAGTTCCTGAACACTCTGAAAAAACTCCTTAGCCCTCCTCCCAAACAAAGAACTGATGTTATAACGTTTTCGTTTGCAGCACTCCAGAAAACAACAAATTGCTAGACAACCGCAAGAACATAAAATCCAGAAGATTCCACGAACGAGAGTCAGCATGTACCCAAAGGGATCTAACGAAGGACGGTTGAATAGGAGTATTTCTCTGAAAATGTCAAGAAGGTGAACGGCCTTTTGTTTCTTCTTTCTTTCCGGAGAGAAACAATAGTCCTCCAAATGTTTACTCAATTCTTGGGGAGAGTGCCCTGGAAAAGTACCCCTGCGAATAAGATAAATGAATATTGCCATACTAGCCTTCAGGTTTTCTTGTCCTTCATCCGTTCCCGAGCCAATCAGCACCTCAAGGACTCGAAATGGTATTTTGTTCTCTACCAAAAGCAAATCCCGCTCGATTTCTCCTGCCTCAGCCTCACTGATGCCAACCCCTTTTAACAGCTGGTTCACATAACCGTGTATGAACCCTAGCATTGCACACCCATCCAAGAACAACAACCTTATCAATTTCTCATCTCCAATGTAATAATTTATGTCCTTATCGAAGCACGCCCTTATGCCATCCATGTTCGTCTTGAAGTTTTCAAATATATTTTCCCTTGCACTGCCGTTTACCCAAATGAAATGTGCTGCCAATTTATGCTTTCCGTCATGACAATAAGCCCTATAATCAATCGGACCGATTTTGCACTTCTTTGGCTTAAAATACTTTTCGAATTTATTATTTCTCTTCATGATCTCTGGAATCTTTTTTATCACAACTATGATATTTTCATTTGGAATTGGGGGCTCCTTTTCCCTCTCTGTTGGGTAAAGTTCTTCTTGCAGTTGTCCTAGTTCAGTAAGCAGTTCCTCATCTTCAATATTCAAAACAACTTGATTATGGCTTGGGTTAGCTTGACTCTGCGATGTTGATTCTGTGCCTTCCAACCCGTGATTGTGGACTTCATCGGACATCTTCTTTTGCACCTACCTACCAAAAAAAAAAAATGAAAAAAAAAAAATCGCAAATACACCATCCTATTGCTAACTGAGGACTGCAAGCATTGCTAAAATTTTTTGAAAAGAAAGAAGAATTATAAAGCTTATTCGAAAACAAATCTCTTGAAAAAGAAATTGATAATCTTTCTTTACCCTAATTCCCCAATATAAAACGAAAAGATAGCTACAGAAAATTCTACGGTCAACAATGAATATAAAACTTAAATATTATAAATATATAATTCCTACAGGGTGAGGTCCTAGTGGGGGTTATATTTACACAAAATTCTTTATCTAAGTAGACTTTTAAGTTTAATTACTTAACTGTTATTATTATTATTATTATTATTTACTTTTTTTGGTGTAGGATCCAGTGATGATGAAGATGAGGAGGACGAAGACGAAGACATGGAAGATCCCGAGGAGATCCCGGACGACGAGGATGATCCCGAAGAGTTTCCCCTCGAGGACGAGCCACATCACATCGTTCCAGATGACGGGGACTGGGAAGACGATTTAGGGGACGACACGGATTCCGAGATATCCGCGCTTGAGATCGAAGTCATCCATTAGATTAGGGCTGTTTTGTTTTGTACCCTCTTTCTTTTGTACTAGAATTTCATTTATAATGTGTTATGTACATTCGGACGTTAGGATGTACCTTATGTACGATGGGAAGTGTTAGATCACTTCCATCTTGTTGTTTTAACCATGTGTATTTTTGGTAAAGTGACAAGTATTTTTTTGAAAATATGTATATATATATCAGTACCCGGCACCTTTTTGAAAAATGCCGAGGGAATCATGTATTTTGAAAAGCCTTGTATTTTGATTATGTACAAAGAGACCGTGCAAAGACGGGTTAAATGAAATCAAATGATATTTTCATTTCTCTTTACGAATTTCCTTTTTTTTTTACAAGTAAATATGTCATTAAATATCTGCCTTTGAGTTATGGCAAGGTACAAGTATATTATGATGTTACATGCATGTTGTGATATTTTATGATGTAATGATAATAATTATATGAAAGAAGAGATGTGATTAATATCTTTTCTTGCTATAGAGGTTATAAGATGGTACGTCCGAGAAGAACAATGCCGGTAAATCCTCCGGCACAGGATTTGACCGCCATATTAACAAATATTCAACGCCAGCTGCAAGAGCAGCAACAAGAGATGACTCTTATTCGGGAGCAGCTAGCTCAGCAGAATCAGGGACCCAGAGTCCAAGAGGTTCCACCACCGGCACAGCCAGTCCCTCCGGCAGTGCCGCCAGTGCAACCTATTCCTCCTGTAGCACCCCAAGTGCCGAATATTCCTCCGGTAGCCCAACCAGAGGTCAGGCAGGAAATTCCGCGGAACGCTGAGGTTCCAGTAGCCCCGGCTGAAGTACAGATGCAGCCACAGCCGGTGAGAGATGACCTTCTGTATGAAAGGTTCAGAAGGATGAAGGCGCCCGAGTTCGAGGGGCCAATTGATCCGATTGCAGCCGACAACTGGCTGATCGACATGCAAGTCATTCTGGATTTTATGCGCCTGACCGAGCAAGAGAAAGTACTCTGTGCATCCTTTGCGCTGAAAAAGGACGCGAGGCACTGGTGGATAACAGTGCAGATGAGAAGAAATGTGCTGACTATGTCCTGGCAAGACTTCGTGGACGAGTTCAGGGCTATGTACTACAACAAAGAAGTCCTGGCTGCCCAGCAGGACGAACTCACCAGCTTCACTCAAGGATCCATGACAGTGATGGAAGCTGTCAAGAAGTTCGAGCAATTGGCCCGATTGTGCCCGAACTTAATTACCAGTGAAACTGAGAAAGTGCGGTTGATGATGAAGATGTTCCGCACGGATATTGCCCGTCAAGTGAGTGCTGGAGACAGTTCCCCTGTAACA
Organism: Ficus hispida; assembly: GCA_025413025.1. Lineage (NCBI taxonomy): Eukaryota > Viridiplantae > Streptophyta > Magnoliopsida > Rosales > Moraceae > Ficus > Ficus hispida. The sequence goes on from CM046362.1 coordinate 3,159,760, forward strand.
GTGTCGGACTGTATTGAGAGAGCCCTGAGAGCCGAGTATTGGATCAACAGAGATAAGGAGGCCAGAGCCCAATTTTACAAGTCCAAGAAAGAAGAAAAAGCTCTAGTCAAGACGAACCAATCTCGTCAATCTACGGAAGCTAAGCCACAAGCCCAGGCCAGCAACCCCAATGCACAAGGTCCCCGACAACCCGGAAAGAACAAGCGGAAGGGGAATTTCAACAACCAGGGACAGCAGAGAAATTTCCCCCAGAAGAGGAACAACCAAGGCAACGAGAGGGACAAGAATAGTTACCCCCAGTGCGACAAGTGTGGTAAAAAGCATCCGGGTGTCTGCCGTCAGGGGACCAACACTTGCTATGTCTGCAGCAAGGAAGGGCACTACGCGAGAAGCTGTCCTCAGAACGCACAGCAGCAGTACCAGCCCTATCCGAACAGAAACCCCTAACACCAGCAATTACATGCAGTCCAGGCTACACTCGAAGGTCCATCGATTGCCCAGGGTAGATTGGAGGCACCCGAGCCACGGGCCAGGATCTACGCTTATACAAGGGGAGATGCAGAAGCGGGCACCTCCAACGTGGTGACAGGTCAGCTTTCTATCGCCACCTATGATGTAATTGCCCTATTTGATTCTGGCGCTACCCACTCGTTCATATCGATGGAGTTCGCTCAGAAGTTAAGCAGAGTCGGGAGTAGAGTAGAGCAAACATTTTCAGCATCTTTGCCATCGGGAGAAGTTTTGTGGTCCAACTTTTGGATCCAAAATGTTCCTATTAGGATCAATGGCAGAGAATTACTCGCAGATCTCATCGCAATCAGGTTACACGATTTCGATGTGATCTTGGGGATGGACTTCTTAGGCCGTCACAATGCAAGGATCGACTGTCGAAAGCGTAACGTCACGTTCAGCCCCTGCGACGATGAGGATTTCAGTTTTCAAGGACAGTCTCGACGTTCCACCACAAAGCTCATCTCCACAATGAAAGCTTGGAAAATGATAGCCAATGGATGCCAGGGATATTTGGCTAATTTGGTAGACAAGGAGCAAGAAGAATTGACACTGGAAGGAGTTCCTATTATTATGAAATATCTGGACATCTTTCCACAGGATCTACCCGGACTTCCACCGGAGCGTGAGATTTCCTTCGAGATCGAGTTGCTATCCGGAGCTGCACCAGTGTCAAAGGCGCCGTACAGAATGGCACCGGCCGAGCTAAGAGAACTCCAAATACAGTTGCAGGAGTTACTCGACAGAGGATTCATCCGACCAAGCCACTCTCCATGGGGAGCACCTGTCCTGTTCGTTAAAAAGAAGGACGGATCGTTGCGCATGTGCATCGACTACAGAGAATTGAACAAGCTGACGATCAAAAACAAATACCCACTGCCCAGGATCGACGATTTGTTCGACCAGCTTAGAGGAACAGAAGTGTTCTCCAAAGTGGACTTGCGATCAGGTTATCACCAACTTCGAATCAAGGAGTCGGATGTGTTCAAGACGGCTTTCAGGACGCGCTATGGGCGTTACGAGTTTTTAGTAATGCCATTCGGATTGACAAACGCCCCAGCTGCATTCATGGATCTCATGAACCGAATTTTCAAGGAATACTTGGACAAATTTGTCATCGTTTTCATCGACGACATTTTGATCTACTCAAGATCCAAAGAGGAGCACGAGCAGCACCTCAGACTGGTAATGGAAATGTTAAGGCGACATCAGCTATACGCCAAATTCACGAAGTGTGAATTTTGGCTGGATAAGGTTCACTTTTTGGGGCATGTAGTATCAAAAGAGGGAGTTTCCGTAGATCCAGCGAAGATTGAAGCGGTTAGCTCATGGCCGACCCCCAGAAACGTTACCGAGATAAGAAGCTTCCTAGGGCTCGCTGGATACTATCGACGCTTCGTAGAGGGATTCTCCACGATAGCAGCACCCCTCACGGCCCTCACCAGGAAGGACAAAAAGTGCGAATGGACTCCAAAGTGCGAGGAAAACTTCCAGAAGCTGAAGAGAAAGTTGACAAGTGCCCCGGTGCTCATCATTCCTAATGTTGATGCAGGAAATTTCGTAATCTACAGTGACGCTTCTAAGATTGGATTAGGAGCCGTTCTGATGCAGGACGGAAAGGTGGTAGCTTATGCATCAAGACAGCTGAAGAATCATGAACAGAATTATCCTACGCACGATTTGGAGCTAGCAGCGGTGGTCTTCGCACTTAAGATATGGAGACATTATCTGTATGGAAACAAATGCGAGATCTACACAGATCACCAGAGCCTCAAGTATATTTTTACTCAGAACGAGCTGAATATGAGGCAAAGAAGATGGCTAGAGTTAGTAAAGGATTACGACTGCGAAATCCTTTACCACCCTGGAAAGGCCAACAGGGTAGCCGATGCGCTGAGTAGGAGATCGGTAGGCACACTGATGTCCATTGAAGCACTTCCCAAGGCATTGCAGAAAGAGATCAGTAATTATCAACTGGAAATAATCACCGGGAGATTGGATTCACTGACTCTTCACTCAGATTTGCTGGACAGAATCAAGGCGCATCAGGGAGAAGATTCTTCGTTGAGAAAGGCGCGACTTGCTGATCAGGACAGCAAAGATTTTACGACTTCTGCAGACGGAATAATCCACTTCAAGAGACGGATTTGGGTTCCAAAAGTGAAGGATTTAAAGGAACAAATCCTAAAAGAGGCACACCAGATGCCATATTCTGTACATCCAGGAGCTACCAAGATGTACAAGGACCTCAAGGAGACGTACTGGTGGCCCAACATGAAGAATGATGTGGCAGAATTCGTATCAACTTGCTTAACTTGTCAGAAAGTTAAGGCAGAGCACCGACATCCCGGAGGCGAACAACAGAAAATTGAACTCCCAGAATGGAAATGAGAGCAGATTACGATGGATTTCGTAGTAGGATTGCCAAGGACGACAAGTGGGAATGATACGATTTGGGTCATTGTCGACAGATTGACCAAATCAGCCCATTTTATCGCCATCAAAGCCACCTTTTCAGTAGAAAAATTGGCCGAACTCTACGTAAATCAAGTCGTCAAGTTGCATGGAGTGCCAAGATCGATCATATCCGACCGTGATGGGCGTTTTACTTCGCGTTTCTGGACCAGCGTTCATATGGCAATGGGGTCGAGATTGAAGTTCAGTACTGCATTTCACCCCCAAACCGATGGTCAATCGGAGAGAACTATCCAGACACTTGAAGATATGCTGCGATCGTGTGTCTTGGACTTCAAAGGAAATTGGGATCAGAAGCTTCAGTTGATCGAATTCTCGTACAACAACAGCTATCACTCTTCGATTGACATGGCACCGTTCGAAGCATTGTATGGGAGAAAGTGCAGATCGCCAATTAATTGGCAAGAAGTCGGCCAGAAGCAGCTACAAAAGACAGACTTCATCAAAAAGACCTCCGAGGATATCCAGAAAATCAAACGAAGGCTCGACATTGCTTTCAGTCATCAGAAAATTTACGCTGATAAGCGTCACAGACCTTTGGAATTTCAAGTTGGGGACGCAGTCTTCATAAAGATTGCTCCGATGAAGGGAGTAATGAGGTTCAGTAAGAAAGGAAAGTTGAGCCCGCGCTACACAGGACCGTTCGAGATCCTGGAAAGGGTTGGAAAGGTCGCGTACAGACTCGCTTTACCGCCAGAGCTATCATCAATGCACGACGTTTTCCACGTTTCAATGCTCAAAAAGTATATCTCGGACCCTTCCCACATACTTCATCAGGAGCCGGTAGAGGTTCAGACCGATATGACATACGAGGAGAAGCCTGTCAGAATCCTCGATAGGGAAGATAAGGTCCTGAGGAACCGAACGATTCCTATGGTCAAGGTTTTGTGGAAGAATCATGCGGTTGAAGAAGCGACATGGGAAGTCGAGAGCGACATGAGAAGAAACTACCCCGAATTGTTCTGATTTTCGAGGACGAAATTTTTTTAAGGGGGGTAGGTTGTAACACCCGAATTTCTTCGGTTCATATTTTATAGAAATTTCGTGTAAATATTTACCGTAATCGGTATTTCATGAGGAAGTTCGTTTTAGAACTTAATTTGTAAAACGAGTTCTTAAGATTTATTAAGACTCAAAAACAAATTGCATGAACTCGCAAAAGACTTTATGAGTGAAGGAGGTCGTATTTGCACATTTCAAGACAAGTCGACGTTGACCAATAAGTCAGTTAGACCAAAACGGTCGAAAACGTCAAACAAGAATTTTTTTTTAAGATCGCAGTATAAGTGAAATTACTGCTAAAAACTCATTTCTTGATCAAGATGAGTTTGAATAAGAATTAAAATCACCTTAGAAAAATCAAGCATACTAAGTTAGAGTTCAGGGCGAAAGGATTCGGAAAAATAAGAGAAAAGATTTTCCGATCGAGTTTTTCACAGATCGAAAATTTTAATGCAATGTAATTTTCGATACTGGGTATTTAAGCAACTCAGTATTAAAATTTATTGCAATGTGTTGAAATTACACAATTTTTCAAAAAGATTGAACCAAACAAGCCTTTAAGCTTAATTACATCACAATTAAGCTAAGTTAGGACATAACCCTCCACACACATGGACCAATGAGCATGTGACACCTCATCTATGAGTTGTCAACCACTCCCCCACTCCTCTCCCCTTATCAGCCGGCCACTCAAGCCCCTTTGGGCAATGGCTTGCAAAAATTGGAGGACCAAATAGCAAGATTTGAACCAATTTGCCTTGGAAAAGAAAGCCTAGGATTTCCCTAGCTAGAGGCACTATTTCTAGGGATTTCAAACCCCAAAAAGTCAGCAGCCCTTAACCCATTCTCAGCCATACCAATTGGCATTTCCCCTCCAAAAAAATCTGAGAGAGAGAGAGAGAGAGAGAGAGAGAGAGCTAGGGAGATCAAGAGTGTTCAAGCCAAAAATTTTGTGAAGAAACCCCTAAAGCCTTCGGTTTTCTTGTGAGTTCAAAGGAGAGATTTGTTCAAAATTCTTCCCCTCTCTTTCCCATCTTGCCGAGTGTTTGGGAGTTGAGAAAATCCAAGAAAAAAATTTCGGGTTTTGGCTAGAAGCAAGGGTTGTATGAAGGTGTGATCTAGATCCAAGAGAAACCAACCTTTTTGTGAGTTGATACTTAAGGAGATTCAAGGAATTTTAAGGTAAGATTTTTGGGCATTTTCTTCTCTTTTCCAAGGTTGGTTGGGGGAGGAAGTTAACAAATTTTTTTGTGACCATTGTTGAAGTCCAAACCGTGCACTTTGGAGGCTAAATCTCGACTAGGAACAAGCTAGTGACACCCCGGATTTTTGAGGTAAAAATCTGAACTTTACCCTAGTTTTTGGTTCAAATTTTTGGTTCATTTTCTCAAGGGTTTTACCGTGTATTTCGTGCACAAAAAGTTGTAAGAGCTTAAGCTCATAATTTTCGGTTTTAGCCCTAAATAGCTTAGGTTATATTTTTATGCTTGATTTAGGTTTTTGAGGTGATTATTTTGCATGTTTGGTTGGAGATATGCTCTATGATTTTGTGTGCTAGAGATGCATGCTAGGGTTTCTATTTAAGGGTTTCATGTCTCTATTATGTTTATCAAATTTCTAAATGCATGTTCTAGGGTTTGTATGAAGATATGGTTGAGCTTTGTTGTATGTATGTTTCTCTCTCAAAACTGTGGACCAAGGGGTCTCGGCCTTGAGTTGAATCCAAAACACGGGATTTAAAATTTTATGTGTATGAGGGACGTTAGAAGACGTGCATGTGTTAATAGGTCCCGCATTGGGCGATCGAGCTAGAGCGATGCATAGGGACGTAAAATTTGGACTAACACCAAAACTGCTCTCGGGTCCAACACCTGGCAGCTCGGAAAAGTAGGACTTACAGGTCCTTAGAGGCCGAATGGGTAAAAACTTAAAACACGAAAGTTGTTCGTTAGGGTATTTCCTAGGGGACAACGTGCACAGATTTTAAAAATAAGGCTTCAATGGCCTTTTTTTTGAAGAAAAACCGAGAACTGGTCAGGGTGATCAGGTTCCAACGATTCACATGTGTTCAAACAAAAACTGGTATCAATTGAGCCAGAATCAGAAAATGTTCAAAACATGAAAGTTTTAGATCTTTTTGTTAGCTATAACTTTCGTGAAGAAAGCGTTTCCAAATTCGTTTTATATTTTAAGTTATGAATTTTCAAACAAAATCCGTGCAGTGAGCAAAATCTCATGCACGGGATTTTCTAGACCAATGACTAGGAAAAACGTTTTTCTAACTTGCAAACATCATTTTCAAACCCGAAAACCGTTCCAAAGGCGGTTTTCGATCCCCAAATATTTTATAAAAATGTTTTCAAGTGTTTTGTAATTTTCAAGACAAGTTTGGGTGCTATTCACCAAACTTACTTAAATAAACAAGAAAATGATATTTTAAGCAAGTTCAAGGTTTTCAAGATTAAAATGAATAAGATACTGCGTTAGTAGCCGGAAAATTATTTCGAGTTACTAGGGCCTTGCCCAAGCCCAGAGTTAACCATGCGGATTGAGGTTTAAGTTAAGATTATGATTCTCTACATGAACCCTTAATTAATAATTCCGTTGTGGGTTACGCCGTGTGACCCCTTCACATGTGTTAGTAGAGGGACATATAACCGAAAAATATATATGTTGGTTTAATCCGACATTAAACGATCTTAGAATAGAGACCTCACGTGTAAACGTCCATGGGCAGGAGGTGATCTGCGAACGTGCTCGGGAAAGGAAATTCGATCACGCGAACAACGAAGACAAAGTAAGTACAACGCCGCCTACAACATAGGCTAGAGTTGTATGTTTACTTTATACTGTTTAAGTGTTAATTGATGATTTGCTCGATGGTTGCAATATGCTTACTGTATGATGAATGTTTCAAGTATTGTTATTATGCTTACATGAAAAAGTACGTCTGTCCATGCATTGATAGAACATGAGATTAGGAGACATCATATAAGTATGCTCACTAATCTATCAAGTGAAAAGATGTCAAGAAAGACCTACAAACAGAACGTTTGAGAAAAGGCCACAAGAGCCAGTGTCGTGCCCCCTGATGACGATCGGGTCGAAAGCTTGGGTAATCTCCTTAAGCTGCGCGCCGGGTACATGCACATCAAGTTAACAGGCCCACAAGTAAAATCAACAAGATAAAGTGTGATACAAGAAAGCAAGCATAATTGGACATAAACGGTTCATGCATTTCACGATAGAATGTCATGTTTAAGATGAAGAAATCGATGATATGATGCCATGTTTATGTTTTCATGTTTAAGATGTCATGAAAAAGGTTATGTATGTTTCATGTAATTGGTTCGCGGTATAGGAGTTGTACTTGCTGAGCTTTCGCTCATTGTTTGAAGTTTATGCTGTAGGTAAACAGCCTGTCTTGAATTAACTGCATGGTGGAGGGTAAAGTCGGTGGCTGTGAAATGATGAACGGGTTGGGATTCACAACTCAAAAGGATTTAATTAACATATCTATTTTGAGAAAACAGACAGTTATTTTATTTGTGTATGAGTGTATGTAAATATTTTCTAAGTATAATGCTTCCGCTATTATAAAAAAAAAAAAAAAAAAATCCCCACTATTTTTATAATGAAAAATGGGATAAAACAAGTTTAAGTTGAAGTAAGTTAAGTCAAGTGACGGCCTGTACAAGGCGGGTCGTCACAGACCCGATTCTCGGTCCGGCCGTCGCCTCTCCTGGGGAACCACGGTTGGTAAATTGTATCGCCAAAAACTTAGGTTTTTTTTTTAAATTTTTTTGGAAATGTTTTTTAAATTATTGAAATTCTGAACAGTTTTTTTAAGTTGTAATAAGTTGTAATGCTTCTTAAAATGCTTGGTGAATCCTTTAAATCATAACCCTCAAAAAGTCATCTAATGACAAAATTTTTTTACCCCAATGATAAGGTAAAGTGAGAGGATCTCATTGTGGAATTCCCCTTCTCATAATACCAGAAAATAAGACATCAACACACCAAAGAAGTAGTAGAAACATAGCTGGCTCTTCATAAATTATACCTAGATCTGTCATGAAATTGGACAGCTCATTGCAATAGAAACCTAAGAAGTAGTTTTACGTTTTAAAAATAAAAGTGAACAGGTGGTAAGAAGTTTCAAAGATACAAAGGTCAACAAAATAGGAAAAATAAAAAGAGACAAATATCAAAGTCTAGATCAAGATGTAATTGTGCATGTACGCTAGAATTTGCATGTTCTAGGTCAGAGATAAATGCAGCTGGCCCACTTTCATCAAGAGACATAAAAAAATGATGAAAAATTATAGTAATTTAATAATATTTTTACAAAAATAATTAAAATAAATAGCATATTTTAAAATATTTAAAAAATAATATATTTATTAGGTAAATGATATATATATATATAACGTAAATAAATCATTTACCTGACAAATCTAATATAAATAAATTAAATAATAAATATGTTATTTATTCTAAATACTTTAATAAATATTTTAAAAATTTGTTATTTATTTTAATTATTTTATGAAAACGGCTATTTATTCTTTTCTCCCTAAAATCATAACTCACTGACAAAGAAAATTAATCCAAACTCTTAGGAATTTTTTTACAAAATTATATGTCACATTTAGTGTATAAAAATTAACGTTAATTTCATTTTGATATATGAAGAATAAAAAATAACTCATTTTACCCCTTATAATTTTAAATTTTTAATTATATTTACTTAACTATAATAGGTTAGTTTCGATAATGGAAAAGGATTGTTGGTGTTATCCTATCCTATCTCCTTCTCAATTTGAAAATTCTTGGGTCAACAATGAAACAATAGAAACATGATCTGATTTCACTCAAATGATGGACTTAATTAGATTCCACTCTCTACCACCAAACATCCAAAGCGATACAGGTCAAGAGGCCGAGCTGCAGAGTATTAAATCACTGGAGTATCTAAACAGGAGAAAAAAAAACAAAAAAAGGAACTGGAGCATCTTGGGAAGGGAAGAAAGAAGTGCATCCTTTTCTTTTCTTTTTTTTTTTTTTAAAGCAAAAGTTTTTTTGGGGAAAAGAAAATAAAAATTAATCAAGTTTTGGACTTAGTAAAAAATAATGCCCTACGTGTGACTAAAAAGAAATCCCTTGACCAGTAAATTTAAAAATTAAAAAAAAAAATAGACTGCCCTTATTTTTAGTACGTATTGAGCAACAGAAAGAAAGTAACAGAAAGTACCTTTCAAAGAGCTCAAATCTTGTGCTTGGATGGAGGTCGAAAAACAGGGACGATTTAACAGCAACTAGTAGGAGTTTCGCAAGTGTGTCCGTAAGTTTTTAACTTTGTTTTATATATAAAGTAGATATTATATTAATATATTGAAGGGGAGGGGGATTTTATTATTTTTTTCTACAGTAAATAGACGGTTTTGCCCCCCACCTTTCTTCAGCCGGTTGGCTTGCCCACGGCAAATAGACGGTTTTGCCCTCATATTACTGTGAATACGCTTTTGCCATCGAGAGAGTGAGAGATATACTGATAGAGATATATATATATATATATATATATATAGACACCTCTGATTAGACATTAGCACGCCATATTCTTAGTCAAAAAGGACGGCCATCTCTTTGCCCTTGTAAGCTCTAAGAGAGAACCCGAGGACTAGCCTCGTTCAGAATAATCTGAACTAAAAAAGAAAAAGACCAAAAAAAAAAAAAAAACAGTGAAAATTCTTTGAAATTGTCGTTTTAAAGTTTTTCGCCACCATGTGGAAAAGGTATATCATTTGTCTGTTTACGATGTAGACCACTTTCTGTACCCTTGTTTTCTCTTACCTACATTTTGATGAATTGAATTTTTGATAAGAAGTTGGAATTACTATATTTAAAAAGAGAGAGGCTGTGACAGAATCTCTCTCAAACAATCTTATCGGTAGAGCTCTTTTTTTAATCGTTAGATTTAATCGAACGGTTGACATATCATGGGTATACCATTGTTATCATAGACCTTATCTCATATAAACTTTCACACCCCAAGTCTTCTCCATCGCCGGTGACCTTTCCGCCACCAGCGACTGACGCCGGTGACCCACCCCGACGCCGACGACCACCTCCCGCACCAATTTCAGCCGCTGGCGACCCCTTTTCTCTCTCTTCTCTTCTCTCTCTTCCCCTCTCTCTCTCTTCCCCACCCCGACCCCCCAGCCCCACCGGCCCCGGCCCCGGTGATCCACCTCCAGCCCCAACTCTGGCAGCTGGCGACCCCCTTTTCTCTCTCTCTTCCCCACCCCGACCCCCTAGCCCCGGTGGCCCCGACACCCCATCCCAGTCCCCCGCCTCCTCGTCGGCCCCCCGGCCCCCAGCCTGCCCGGCGACCTCCCGGCCCCCCTCCCGGCGTGCCCGCCGATGGACCCTCCTACCCCCTCTCTCTCTTCCCTTCTCTTTCTTCTCCTCTCTCTTTCTTCCCCTCTCTCCCACCCCCGGCGGCCCGCGGCCCCATCCTCACAACCCCGGCGCTTGGGGTAGGAGAGAGGGGAAGAGAGATAGAGGAGAAGAGAGAGAAGGGAAGAGAGAGAGGGTTGGGAGGGTCCGTCGGCGGGAGCGTCGGGGTGGGGGGCCGGGGGCGCTGGGCTGGCTTGGGGCCGGGTGGTCATTAGAGAGAGGGGAATGGGTTGGGGTGTCGGGGCCGCTGGGGGGGGGGGGGGGCGGGGTGGGGAAGAGAGAGAAATGGGAAGAGAGAGAAAGGGGGTCACCGGCGGCCGGAGTTGGGGCCGAAGGTGGGTCGCCGGGGCTGGGGTGGTCGGGGCTGTAACGTCCCGGCCGTCCACGTAGGGCCAACTACGTAAACGTGAGCCGTTACCATGCTTGCTTAACTTAAACCTTAGTCTTAAATACTTAACCTTGTAGAAAATTTCAGAATAAATTTTTTTTTTCTTTTCTTTAAACTTTATTTTAAAATCATAACTTAAAAACATTACATAGGTAACATGGTACATATTCCTTAAAACATATACGTACAACTTGATAATTTAAATAGTTTGCGGAAAAAGTTGCGTAGTGGTATCCCATACCGCCCTTCACTTGCTGCATCGTCTCCATGGCCCACCAAGTAAAGCTGCAGGCATTTACCTACAGTATGGAATATACTGATGAGCTTTCGCCCAGCAAGCACAAACATAATCTCACAAAAACATAACAACATCGTGTAACTTATGCATGAACCAATTATGATCAATTATGAATCTTTTATGCACTTGAACTTATTATCTTGCTTAACATGTGGGCCCCTAGTGTACGTACCAAAAGCGCGGAAGCCTCAGAACGTCAGGGTTTGCAAGGCCCTTAATCATTCTAGAAAACATGAACATGACCCTTCACGTATCAACGAAAGGTTAATTATCATAAACTTGAACTTGAAACATAGATGATCCTCCTGCATCAACAGGAGGTTGGTACGACACCTTACTTATCTTGGTTTAGTCCTAGTCTTGTTACATTTCCAAGACTAAGAATCTTTACGTGTGATCTTATTAATCATGATGCACATGAGACATAAACATTGTATAATTTGACATATCATAGCTTAACATGGCATAACATGGCATAACATAACATGGCATAGCATAACATGGCATAACATAGCATGACATAACATAACATGTAATCATGTCATATACTTGAAAATAGTTTACTATTTTCCATACTATAGGTGAGGTTTGTACTTACCTATCGTCCTACGCTCTTGGTCTATTGTTCCATCGAGGCAAGATAACATGTCATATTCCTGTTTCCAAACAGGGTGTAAGATAAAAGTTATACACCTTTTATCTTACCATAAATCAAAATCGTTAAATGTTGGTGACCTAACCAACATTTGTTCATAGTCTTAGTTATATGTCCCCTCCTATACAAAATATCTTACTTAGTTACCATAAGTAATCTCATTGCTAAGACCACATCCATACAGGTCGGGTTAGGTTACTATCCTAACCTTGGGCACATGACTTAACATTCTTTATTCATAATCCATTGGGTTATTACAAATAACCCTAAATCTTAGTTTATCATAATCTTGGTACCTTACTGGGTTATGTTGGGTAACCCTTGAGGTGATAAACCTTGGTCAAACTTAGTCAACCAAAGTCAACCTTCTAAGGTCAAACTTGGACTTTGGGGTCAAGCCCAATAACTCAGGTATCTTTCCCGATTACCATCCGTTACTATCTTGCTACTTGTCTTTGGCTTTAAAAATCCAATTTTCCTTTGTCTCGGAAAATTTGGTGAATTCGGTTTAAAAACCCTTTGTTTGACTTATAAAATTTGTTAAGGACTGAAAACTGCCATTGGAACAGTTCTCACGGTCCAAAACATTGGGGTTAGTGAAAAACACAGTTTTCCTGTATTATTTTAGAAAATCCTATGCATGAGCATTAATTTCCTGCTTATGTACTATTTTTCTAAAAATCTTGTGCTGGAATTTCTGTTTCCTGCACAGTTTTTAGAATCCAAATTTTACTTTAAAATCTGTTCAGAATTTGATAAAAATTTATTCATAAAAGTTGTAGATCTCGGATAATACTACAACTTTCATGTTTGAGTAAAACCCATTTCGGAATTTAACATGCCTTTACTCTTTGTTGAACTCACCTGGCCGTGCATGAATCCTGGGCACGGTCGGCTCGGATTTCATAAAAACCGAGGCCTTTGGAGCCTTATTTTGAAAAACGGTCAGCGAGTCCCTCTAGGAAAAACCATTATCTACAACTTTGTAGTTTTGAGTTTCTTCAAATTCGGCCTTTAAGGGCCTCAAATTACCATTTCCAGAACGCTGCCCAATCTTGACCCGAGACTGGCAGTTTGGTTCTTAAATTCGTTTTACGTCCTAAAACGCGCACACTACCTCAACCGACCACAGCGGGAGCCTAAGAACACACATGCAATCGTTTCTAACGTTCCAATCCATCATGCACATAATCATATATTCATATTCAAACCTATGGGTACATATAACAAACATATGGTAGACATAATTGCAAACATGCATCAAAACATAAACTAGAGATCACCAACCCTAATCAAGCATAATTAAGCACTTAAAGGTGAGCTTATGCTCTTACATCCAATGCTGGAAATACACTTAAACTTGAACCAAACATTAGAGGGTGGAGAGGATTACCTCAAGATTCAAGAAAATGAATCTACCCTCGGTTGCCCATAACCGGCCTTGCTCCTCCAATGAGCACCGAAACTTTTTGGTCCCTTGGTTAATCCGGCCACTCACCCCTAATTCCTTAACATTTCTTTCTGCTTTTTCTTGCTTACCCACAACCAGCCATTCAAGCCAAAAAAAATGGGTTTCCAACACTTTTTTTCTTTCTCACTAAATCCGGCCACTAATATTTTTTCCTCTTTGGTTTCGGTTTCTAGGGAGGTTTGGAGAAAATTGGGCAGAGTTTGGGATGATTTTGGCTGCCAAAAACCGCCCCCTCCTTGCTCTATTTATAGGTGAAAATTACAAATTTTCACCATTTAATTTTATTTCAAAAATTGCATATTAGGACCTAAAAATAAAATATTTGCTAACTAGTCCCTAACATGTGGCCGGCCATTTGGAGTCCTTGGAGGCCAAGTAATTGGCTTACCTCATGCTTGCATCATCTTGCTTACATCACCTTGCTTGCATCACATTTCTTAAATTTGCACTTTAGTCCCTAAAGGACAAAATATTTGCATTTTTATCCCTATAGGTGGCCGGCCATGAAGAGTCTAGAACCTTCCAAATATTTTCCAATTTTCCTTTAATCAACTATGATGTCATAAATCCAAAATAAGGTGATATCATCTTAAGGCCTTGTTTGGCTTGTTACTTAATATGCAGTCCATTTTTATGCTAACACAGATATTTCCAATACTGTTATTAACTAATAACAGTATTTTACACTGTACTACAATCCAAAATTTATCTGTGTAAAAATGAACTTTATCAAATTTTTCTTATTTCTTGAAACCTTTCTTGCCCTTCGTATCTAACTTGGTGTGCTTGATTTTCTAGGGTGGTCTCATAGCTTATTCTTATTTATTCGACCGTAATGAAGGTTTTTCCACAGTATAATTCCATACTGCTTTGTCGTATCTAAGCACCTTCATCTATTTGACCTTCCTGGTCAACCTTTGACTTTTTGGTCAACTTTGATTTTTTCGGTCAAACTTTGACCAACATAAATCATAGAATTTTTCTTCCCATTTTTCCTTAAAAGGCCTAATGCTTGGCTAGGTAATCTATTATTGAGTCTCGTAACCGTTTAATCGAGAACTCAAACTTATACTGATATTTAACTCAGATCGTGAGTTTCATATCGACTTACAAGATTCAAACTTGGGATTTTCCTTGTCTAAAAGGAAATCATAGGTTCATAAAAATCCGAGTATTACAATCTACCCTCCTTAAAAGATTTTCGTCCTCGAAAATTCGCATACTTCTAAGTGGCTTTTCTTTAAATCCACTATCAATCCATAGTAACTTGTTCATGTTCCCATTTTTATACTTTTAATAGGATCATGTCTCTTATATAGAACCATAATCTTATTTTTACATCATCATAATTCTTATCCTCATACTTTCATGCTTTCATGCATACTTTCATATCCTTATCATCATACTTTCATTCTTTCACACTGCATCGCAAGAACTATCTACATAAATTTCTTAGCAAGTATATCATATAACTTGCCATATTTGAAAAGCATATTATATCATATAGCTTTTCCATGCTTGAAAAGTATATTGTATCTTATATTAAGATACTTTTCTTTAACTGTAATTGAGGGCTCAGTGAATATATTATATTGAAAATATTTTTATTTCAATTTAATTGAAACTGAGGACCCTCTGGTACAATGTTAATCTTGTGCTATTAGAACCCTTTTTCTTTTTATGATGGCCCCTTTCTTGGAACTTTATTCCTCAAGGATTTGGCCCATAACATAACATAACGTGAGTTGGTTCTAATAAGCCTAAGATCAAGTACCATACTTCTTTGAATCTTCTTTTCATAGAAAACAATAATAAATAGTATATTGAAAACATATTACTGTTCGAATGATGCAGTGAAAGGTATCCTTAAATCAACTAGCTACTTGTTAGCCAGTAGAAATTCCTCTTGTGCCTTCAGCATTTCCTTTATAGCACAAAGTCATAATCATAACTTTAAGGAATATCTAAAACTTCCCATCATTGC
>CM046362.1:3175101-3189341 GCA_025413025.1 Ficus hispida
AGAGACAATGTCCTGAACCAATGTCACACTAATTACAAATAAACTAGTTTACCTATTATAGAAATCAATAATTTAAGGTCATCTTAAGTAGGGTGTCGGTAATGAGAGACTATGATTAAAAATCCGGGTGATGGTTAACTTTTTTTTAAGTCTTAAATGTAAAAGCTTGCTCCTACCAATATAGTGCTCAATTTAAATTTAGCACCGAATGTGTGTTACCTAACCGTAAAAGGATCAGAATTTGAAGTTTAAATTGGAGGTACCTTTGTTTCCATTCCTTTGACACTGGTAGTCTTGTAAATGATCTGCCGACACTTGAAACACATTATCTGGTTACCAGAATATTTCATTTCTTGTTTCCACTTGGTTCTTCTCACCTCTATTAAGACCCCAAATTTGAGCTTTTTAAAAGGTATTTTCTGTAGCTATCTTTTCATTTTACATTGGGGGATATAGGGAAAAAGAAAGATTATCATTTTTTTTTTTTCAAGAGATTTGTTTTTAAATAAGCTTTATAATTCTTCTTTCTTTTCAAAAAATTTTAGTAATGCTTGCAGAAGATAGATCTAGATATATATATATATATATATGTATGTATATATGTTGAGTCATCCCTCATTTAACTATAGGATGGTGTATTTGTGATTTTTTTTTTCTTTTTTCTTTTTTTAAGGTAGGTGCAAAAGAAGATGTCCAATGTAGTTCAGAGTCACGCTTTGGAAGGCACAGAAACTCGAGAGGAGATCAAGCCATTAGCTGAGATATCAGCATCGAAGAGTCAAGCTAGCTCAAGCCATGATGAAGTTCTTTTGGATATTCCAGATGAGGCACTACTACTGCTTACTACAGTAGAACAACTGGAAGGACTACTTTACACAACAAAAGGCAAAAGGTCAGGCCAAATGTAGAAAACAGAGCAAAGATAAAAAGGATTCCAGAGATCATGATGAGAAATATGAACTTCACAGAGTATTTTATGCCAAAGGAGTGGAAATTAGGTCCAATTCATTGCTTAAAAGGCTACTTTTTTTCTTATCACCACACAAAGCTTTAAATTGGCAGCATATTTCATTTTGGAAAGCGGCAGAACAAGTGAAGTCATCTTAAAAACTTTGAGAGTAAGATGAAGGACATAAGGACGTGCTTTGATAAGGACATGACTTCTATAATTCGAGATGAGGAATTGATGAGGTTGTTGTACTTGGATGGGTGTGCAATACTAGGGTTCATACTCTGCTATATGAACGGAGAGTTAGAAGTGGTTGGTATCAGTGATGCTAAGGCAGGAGATATCGTGCGGGATTTGCTTTTGCTAGAGAACCAAATACCATTTCAAGTCCTTGAGGTGCTGATTGTCTTGGGAATGAGACGAGTAGGTTATCTGAAGAGTTGTTTCCTAGACTTCATTCTTCTTATTTATCGGCGAACTTTTCCAAGGCACTCTCCCGAAGACTTGTATGAATATTTGGACAAATATTGTTTCTCTCCGGAAATAGAGAAGGTTCAAAAGGCGGTTCACCTTCTTGACGTTTTCAGAGAAGTACTCTTATTCAACTGTCCTTCGTTTGATCTCTTAGGGTGCATGCCAAATGTCATTTGTGGAACCTTCCGGATTTTATGTTCTTGTGGTTGTGTAGCCACTAATTATTTTCTGGAGCGCTTCAAACCAGAAGCCTTATTATAACGCCATATCTGTTTCTAGGACGGGTAAGGAGTTTTTTCCCAGTGTTCAGGAACTTAAAGCAGTAGGGATAAAGTTCAAGCCAAGTCATTCTTTGACAACCGTATCTTTCATTCTCGATTCTATTTTAGACCTCAACTCATGCTTCCCACATTAATTGTAGATGATTCGACGGCATCTAAGTTGGTCAATCTTGTCGCCTATGAGATGTGCCTATCTGAATCTCGTCCATATGTAAAACCTTGGGTTATTTCTTACGTGAACTTGCTAGATTCACTCGTCGACAATCAACAAGACATTAAGGACCTAAGGGCATCGGACATTCTTCGGAACACTCTCAGTACTGATAAACTTGCAGCTGAATTAATCAATAAAATAGGCGCTGGATGCGTTGCACCAACCAGCGATGCTTATGCGGATGTCAAAGAAAAAATAGAAAGTATTACAGAACAACATGTGCGGTCTGGATGGCTCAAGTCTGCAGTACCCACTTCAGTAGCCCATGGGCTACTCTGGCTCTGTTTGCCGCTACAGCGGTACTCGTATTAACAGCTGTTCAGACTTGGTACGCTGTGAATCCAAAAAAGTGAGAGGTACAAAATACTTCTTGAACTTTCCTAAGTAACTAATTGTTAATTTCATTTCAAATGTTTTAGTTCCATATCATTAGCATAGCTACTTTGTCATTCTAATTCAGGGATACATACCACGAAGGGTCGAACATGATCAGCCAAATGCGCAGTTGAGCTTAATGATTCCTGCATCCTTCCATATCGCTGTCGTGTTGGAATTGCCAAATCTGAGTCAAGACTGTCCTTGGGAAAATCTATCACTTGTTTTCCTCGGTTCCTTTTTCCCTTTTTTTTCGATGAACTATCAGTATTGTTACACTTCTGATGTTTGCTTCAAATTTGTTCTCTTTTCCTTTGGTTAGTTTAAGTGCACTTTCTTGTCTGACTCGTTTGAGTCTTTTTGTTGAAATGGTGTTACCATTATTATTCTCGTGGATTGTACTAAATGGAAAGTCCAGTTTTCTTTGTGTTTTCATATTTCTTCTCTTTTTTTTTTTTTTTTTGCCGGCTAGAAATCCTTGTGTATGTGTGTTGTAATTATCTAATATTTATTCTCTGTGCTTTCACAAAACTCCTTTTGGCCAAATATATAACAAAGTGAGAAGAACATAAAATTAAAATTTGTGATCCCATGGATCCGTTGTTGTTGAATAAAAACTTCAAAACTCGTATCTTATTGTTGAAGGGCACGAATATCAGTCTCTAACTGATATAGTTTTGCAAAATTAGTTTGTGTGTACAGTCTAACAAGATGATCCAAACCTCATTTGTATTCTCATACTTTCTTGGGTCTTAATTAAAGCGGCTGTCAGATAACCCCACCTCTTTTTGCCCCTTCAAAAATTTCTTCATCACATGTACTTTCAATATGAGTAATTTTTCCCGTCCAATTTCGCACTGCAAAATGCGTGTGTGAGAATTGAAGCTCTGTTACCATGTGCGATATACCTAATGAAAAATAAACAGTATAGAAAAACAGAGAAAGAGCGACTATGATTTCATATTAATGAA
Organism: Ficus hispida; assembly: GCA_025413025.1. NCBI lineage: Eukaryota > Viridiplantae > Streptophyta > Magnoliopsida > Rosales > Moraceae > Ficus > Ficus hispida. The sequence goes on from CM046362.1 coordinate 3,178,366, forward strand.
ACGCTTAATGCAATATAATCCGAACACATTTAATCATTCCTAATGTAACTCTTAATCATTAGACATATTAATGAAGTGCTTAACGAAATGTCTAATGTTTAGTTCTGCTTAGATTTGATGTGGGTCCATGAAAACAAAACTTAAAGTTATCAGTAAATAAAGAACCAATTTTTATATTTTAGTTTTTCTGTTTTGAGTTTTATTGTGGAGAAAGGAGATAGGATATAACCATCTTCTTCTTCTTTTTTCTCTTTTTTTTTTTTTTTTTTTTTTTAAGAAGCCTTAAAAATCTTCTTTGGATTTTTTGATAAAATTTCCTAGTGCTCGCACAAGATTGATCTAGAAGCAGATAATTGAATGCCTTCCATGAAATAAAAATATATAGGTTGAGCCATTCTAAATTAACGTATTTGCAAGTTTTTTTTTTTTTTTTGGTTATGTTTTTTAGCTAGGTGTAAAAGAAGATGTCCGATGAATTCCACGGTGACGGGTTGGAAGGCACAGAAACTCGAGAGGAGATCAAACAAGCTGAGATATCAACAACGCAGTGTCAAGCTAGCACAAGCCATAAATGAAGTTCTTTCGGATATTCGAGATGAGGAACTGCTTACAAAACTAGGACAACTGGAAGAACTTCCCGCAACAGAGACGCAAAGGGTCTGGCCAAATGGAAAAAACAGAGTTGAGATAAAAAGGATTCCAGAGATATGAGGAGAAATGTAAACTTCGAAAAGTATTTTAAGCCAAGAAGTGGGAATCGGTCCATTCATTGTCGCCTTTTTTATTATCAGGACATAGAGCTTAAATTGGCAGCACTTTTCATTTCGGAAACCGGCAGTGCAAGAGAAGTTATACTCAAAGACTTCAAGGGAAGATGTATGGTATAAAGGCGTGCTTGGATAAGGACATAATTTCTGATATTGAAGATGAGGAATTGATGAGGTTGTTGTTCTTGGATGGGTGTTTAAAATTTTTCTGATATGCTTTTCTATATATATGTATTGTCTTTTATAGAAAAAAAAAATCTGAATATATATTTTTTCTGTTACTTATCCGGATTCCACATTTTTTTATATATCAAGATTCAACCTTATATATGTATATCTACTACAATCAACTAGATAAATGAAAAATAAAAATAAAAATAAAAACTACTGGATATGAACTTAAAGCCACAAAATCAACTAAAGTGACTCCCAAGAAAAACATATATAGAAATAAGTAGAGCATAAGGATACGAAAGGTTGTAGAGGTCATGCTAAAAATTTGAGATTTCAAAGAACACTTTACGGCCATGGGTTGTCAATCGGTCCTATTTATGCTGTTGATTTTAATTTTGTTCAATATGAAACACACAAGCTTATGCTTGCGTTTGGTATATGGTTTTTGAATAAAATTTTTAGGTTAATGATGGTTGATTTTTAAAAATTAGTTATAATTTTAGTTGACTATTTTAGACAAAGACAAATATTGATATGAAAACTTTAGATTTGAAATAGAGAGCTAAATGGAAGCTACATGTTGTATCATCTTTTAGTGAAGGAACAACAGAGCAGGGACATTTTCACTTAATCCCCAGAAAATGTACTTTCTCATTTTAGCCTGCACTAGCTAGAACTTAAAATGTCAAATTATTGTCAATCAGTTTATCAAATGTTTCACAATTATCTCTTCATGAAAGAAATGTAAAACAAAAAAAAAAAAAAATGGAATAATGCTCATGTGGTGGATGGGTAGAGGTAATTTGATAAAATGAATATTAGGTAGTTACTTAGCAAAATAAATTAAACCAGAAAGTAGCGAGTCATTTTTTGTCTTGTTGTTCAAATTTTGTTGCCAATATTTATGGCAACACAGCGGACTACTTTCAGTAACACGGCAGGTTAGCATAGGTAGCACGGTAAACTAACTCCAACAAATTGACATTCGTATCCCGTCGGTAACCTTGTCGAATACCTATTAGATGTACTATTTTTGGTACTTCGAAATATGTGTGATAACACATGAGAGAATCGACGCCAATGACCGACCGTCCGCACTGCAACCGGATCACAATTATTTTGGCAAATTTCTATCGATGTCAAAATAGATTACCACAGGTAACAACCGAATACTTTTAATAACACAGCAGACAGTTCAGTAACACAGCATGTTAGCATGGGTAGCACGGTAAACAACCTCCAACACGAATTTTGGCAATGGTTTCCCGGTGGTAACTTGTAGAATACATGTTAAAGGTGCTATTTTGGGGTTTTGAAGTTATGTTTCATATCCCAACAGAGATTCGACACCAATGTGGACGTCCGCATTGCGACCAGATCATAATTATTTTCGCCACTATCAATCAGCATATTACAGCCAATAACAGCCAATACTTTGAATAACACAGCGGACTACTTTCAGTAACGCAGAAGGTTGGAACAGGTAGCACGGTAGATTACCACCAACACGAAAGTTGGCAGTGGTTTCTGTCGGTAACATTGTAGCTAGAATACTTGTTAAAGGCAGTATTTTTGGGATTTTGAATTTATGTTGTGGTATTTGTTGTAAAATCGATCAAAAGGGTGTGAACATGGCATTAGGCTGAAGTGTTGAGTAACCTAGAACAAATGATTTTATTAAGTCCGCTTTACTTTAAGAAAAAATATATAGTCCTTACGTTGTTTTCCTCCCAATTTAAGTTTCTAATGTTAAGAGTCACCAATACTCTCTGAATCACTATCCTCCGCTTCCGACGCCAAGATTCCTACATCTCATTTCAATCCACATTTTCGATGCCAGAGACACCCTCTATATTCTCTCCTGTTAAAAACTAATGTTGATTTATCTTCTAATAGCGTAAGCTTTTACAGAAAGACAAAAAATATAATTCACTTCTAAAGTACTAATAGCATTTAGAAGTTTAATTGTTCATTTCAAGACAGGACGCTTTTAGCAACAATTGTCATCGCTAAAAGTCCGAAAGCCACTGCGCGCTGACAGTTTTTAGCGCACAAGGTCTCAATCGCTCTTGTAGTCGTCGTGTTTTAGACTTCCCCCAACATCAACAGGATTTCTTTCCCTAACATAAAGGCGGCGCGGCCTACAGAGACGCAGGCAATTCCTTTCTGGCTGTAGAGTTTTGAGTAAAAATAAAACCAACCAAGTCAAGCAAAGCAAGTTTTATTTTCCTATTTGGCAGACTTCACGATCTCTAGCCAAAAACACACCCACAAAATAAAAATAAAACAAAATTATAAGTAAAAGAGGAGACCAGCGAAGATTTTCAAATTTTGACGTTTATAATTTGTCCCCAAGAAATTATATATGAAGCTTCATTTGCAGGTTGAGGACATGAGTAAGTACGCATATCTATAGTTGATTCATTTCATATTGTAGGCTCCAAAATTACGAATATTTATAATGTATGTAGTATACAAAGGAATAAAAGAATCTCTCTTACACCAAGGAAAAAAATTAAATTAAAATTACAAAAACAACAAATTAAACAGAGGAAATACCAAAATGATCTTCCCATTATACATGATACTTATAATGACAAGCAACAGGGGATCTAGGCGTTGGGACCGAAGGAGAGAGCTCGCCGCCGGCGGGCAAGTCAGCAAGTGCCGCCACAAGAACTGGCGGATGGTGAGTGATTGATTATAAATCACAATCATCATCAATAAAATTTCATAAATATTATCCACAAACTATAAAGGTTAATCATAATTTATCAACACAACTAAATAAATATTTCTAAATTACAAATCCTCCTCATGAGCTTCACGAATAGAACTAACATAAAATACTTAAATAAAGAAAACTCAAATATAAATCCAAACAAAAAACTTAAATATAAAATAAAATGCAAATCTAAACTCAATCAAATTAACTACAACAATAATAAAGGAAGATGAGGAAGGTCACGATTCGGCTTTGGTGGTCATGATGGCGGTGACGGACAAGGTGGTGGTGCCTTGGTGGTGATGAAGTGTATTGTCGTGGGAGTTTTGGTGACAATGGCCATGGCGAGGGTGGCGGCAGCTAGCAAGGGATTGGGTGAGTGAGGAATGAGGAAGAGAAATGATGGAGGAGAGAGAGTGGAAGTTTAGAGAAATAGAGCATTTGAAGATGGAAAAAAGAGAGAAAATGGGAGAAAGGGTGTTTTAGATGGAAAATAAGAAAGTGTTCAAATTAAGAGACTGTTAGAAATTTTATATGATATATTTCGTAAATTTCAAAAAATTCTAACTTTCCATGATTTAAAAAAAATGTCGTGGAAAGTGACGAATGCGGACTTTCACAATGACCTTAACAAAAAATCTCCATGCTGCATATTTTTACAGCATGTAATATTTGTCCTTTTTTTTTCCATATTTCGTTGGAGTTCAATTGGGTAACAAGAATCCAGTTTATTCTTCGTTTAACTAACCACCCAACATTTATTTTACCAAATTACCCTCAACATGAGCTTGATTCCACCTTTTTTTTTTTAATGTTTTTATCACAGAGGGACTAATAGGGAAATGTTTTATAAGTTTATGTATTAGTAATGTGACATTTTAAGTCCTAAAATTGAAGTTAACTTTTCTTTAAATAACGAGACACTGTTCTCACAACAAAAAACTTAAATAAAATAAATTCGTTAAAACATTATTTTCTTTTATGAAGAAATTATTTTTCTCATAAAGCAATCTTAAGCCTTTCAATAATAATATGATCAAGAGAACAGTTTAACTTACGCACTTAAACGTCGTTGTCATTTAGTAAACGTAGAGCACCACACAAGTAGTAGCTACATAAATTTCGGATTTTTCTTATCTGTGTCTTTTGAGTTAAGATTATTCTCATTTTATCTCATAAACTTTTAATATATATCATGCTTTACCATCTGAATTTTGAACTAGTACCACTTAATCCCTTATTAAAATTAATTTTAGATATAAAGTATAAGAAAGAACAAAAATGATTAAATTTAATCATTCTGTTCGTTTTAAAGTTGGTAGTTAAATAAAATTTCGCTAGGTATTGACTGACCCAAACCAATGACACACTACCCAAATCAACTCATTTACTGTTCACTCCATCAAAACAGAATGTAAGCCAGTTCTCCTTCTAAAGTTAAACCTTTTAGAGATCCAAAATTTTCTGGAAGAATTAATAAACTCCTTCTTCCCATTAATTAAAACGAAATATATTAAGGAAATTAACCTTAGTTTGTTGATTATGTAAACATTGTGAAGAGAAAAATAACCCACTTCCACATGACGACCAAAGAAAAAAACAAAACAAAACAAAACAAACAAAACAAACAAACAAAACAAAAACAAAACAAAATAAAATAAGACAAAGGTGACAGATTCCTTTTGTGGGATTTTCCTCTCCTTTTTTTATTCATTTTTGGATAAGAATTTTGTGACGGAGGTTAGTTTTAGCGGTTTCTTTGGAGGTTAATTGTTTATCTTCTTGCTCTTAAACATTGCCTTGTTCACCAGATAATTTGTTTCTTCAACTTGGTTTTCTGATCTCCAATCAAGCCCAAGATTTGAACTCTTTTGGAGGTACTTTTTGTAGTTTTTTTTTTTTTTTTTTCACATGTACATTTTATTATTATTTACCTAAATCATATCCTCAACTATAATGGCTTTTTTAGTACTTGCGTTTGCTTTTTCTTGATGAATTTTTTAATTATTTGTCCATTAAAATGTAACAGAAGTTTATAGGGACCAACTTACTTAGTAAGTTCATAAAATTATAAAATACTTGCATTTTTTTTTTCTCTTTTAGCTAGAAATTAAAGAAAATGGACGATGAACGCGTTCCACTCAATGCGGACGGCACAGAAACGCAACCGGAGATCCGACCATATGATGAAACTAAATTAGCGAATAGTAGCCAAGCTAGCAGTACAAGCCTTATTGCTCAAAGTAAAGCTGTCACTACTTTCAAAGATGTTCTTGGGGTAACTGAAGAGAAGGAACTGCTGGATAAGATAGAAGAGGTAAATATAAACATAAGCATTAGTAGTTCCCATGGAATAAAGATACGGAATGTTCCGGAGATCATGCTACAAAGAAGATTTCAGAAAGTATTTTAAGCCAAGGGAGTTGTCGATCGGTCCTATTCATGCTGCTGATCCTGATTTGTTCAAAATGGAACTCAAGCTTAAATTGGTAGCGCATTTCGCTAAAAGAAGGAAACGTTCAGCGAAATTTCTACTCGGAGATCTTAAGATTAAGATCAAGGACGTAAAGGCGTGCTACGATGATGAGGTAATTAGGTCGTATGGCGATGACGAATTGATATGGTTGTTGTTCTTGGACGGATGTGCAATGCTAGAGTTCATACACAGCTATATCCACCGGAGCTTAAGCGTGTTTGACATTTCTATTGGTCAAGCAGCCTTGATCCAGCAAGATTTGTTTTTTCTAGAGAACCAAATTCCGCTGCTAGTTCTCGAGGTGTTGATGGACTCTACAATCAATTGGCCGTGTAAAGCTAATTTGCAAACTGATATTTTCAGATTCATTTTCGCGAGTAATAATTCTAACTTTCCTAGGGACTCGAAGGATTTTAAAGAACCGCTCTTTAGTCCATCTAGAAAGCCGGTTCATGTTCTTGACCTTCTCCGGTTCGTTATCGTCATCCATGATATGGCTATAACTGGATGTGAAATGTTCCTATTTTGCCTCCGGGTGTTGGGTTGTTGCGGAGCAGGTTCTTACTTAATTTTTATAGGAGGCGTCGCTCAAATTTTCGCAACGTCCCGGAAGATTGGATCAAAAGCAATCTTTTCGCAATGTTCAGGAACTTAAAACAGCAGGGATAAGGTTCAAGACAACTCCGTCATTAATGCAAGTATCTTTCCAAACTAGATTCTCTGTTACAGGTCAACTTAAGCTTCCTACATTCGTTGTAGACAAATCAACACCACATCTGCTGTTTAATCTGGTCACCTATGAGATGTCCTTGCCTAATGATGAAACCAAGAAATACGATCCAGAGGGTCTAAACAATTCTTGGGTTACGTCATTCGTAAATTTGCTCGATTTGCTTATTGATAATGAACAAGACGTTAAGGACCTAAGGGCGGCGGATATTCTTAGGAACCATCTTAGTAGCGATATTGATGCGGCTAACATGATAAATAGCATAGGCTCTTATTGCTTTGTACCATCCAAGGACACATATGAGCATACCAAGTACGGCATAGAAAAACATTACAGACGAAAGTGCCCGGTTTGGATGGCTCAAGTCTGGCAATCCCATTTCAGTAGTCCGTGGACGATTATCGCTTTGCTCGCCGCTGCGGCAGTACTTGCATTAACCGTTGCTCAAACATATTACACTGTCAATCCAAAACAATGAAAGGTACAACATACTTCTGCTTCTCGGAATTAAACTTTCTAATTTTCTTTCAAATATTTGAGTTTTATCAACATTTGCTACTTTGACAATTTGCAGGGATATTTCGAACCGGAATGACCAAGTGCTAGTCAAAATCATCCTTGGGAAGATCTATCAACACTTGTTTTTCTTTTCTTTTTTTTTTTTTTGGGCAAAACTCTCAATACATGATAGTGTTTGGTTGTTTGCTTCTATTAAAAAATTTGTTGGAGTGTTTTCCTTTTATGTTTTCTGTGCACTTGTGTGAGCCATTTGGGTGTTTTGACTACTTTCAGTAACACGGCAGGTTAGCATTGGTAGCACGGTGAACTACCACCAACACGAAAGTTGGCAGTGGTTTCTGTCGTAACATTGTAGCTAGAAAACCTGTTAAAGGCACCTTTGTTTTTTTTTTTTTTTTTTTTTTTTGGGGATTTCTAACTTACATGTTGTGGTATTTGTTGTAAAATCGATCAAAAGGCTGTGAACATGGCATTTTCTGTTTCTGAAGTTGTTTGGTAACCTAGAACAAATTAGTTTATTTAGTCGCTTTGACTCAAATTTAAAGGAAAATATAGTCCTTGTGTTGTTTTCCTCCCAATTTAACTTTCTAAATGTTAAGAGTCACCAGTAACTATCCTCTTCTGATGCCGAAATACCTCCATCTCATTTCAATCCATATTTCGACGTTAAAAATTGTAAGATCTCTGATATGCTATTTGGTTTTCTGTAAACATGCTCACATCAAATCCACAGATTTAATAAAAATAAAAAATAAAAATAAAAGAAGAAGAAGAAGAAGAATAGAAGATCAGATTGGGGACGTGGGGAGATCACCCGGCCGGAGAAAGGAGATTGTGTATAGCTATCTTTTCAGGTACATTGAGGAATAAGGGCAAATAAAGATTATTAATTTATTTTTCAAGAGCAACATGACTGAGATGATCATTCATCCTCATTTTTTCTACTTTAGTTTTTCTGTTTTGAGCTTTTTTTTTTTCAAAGAGGCTTTCAAAAGCTTCTTTGGATCTTTTGGTATAATTTCCTTGTGCTCGCACAAGATTGATCTAGAAGCAGATAATTGAATGCCCTTCATGAAATAAAATATATAAGTTGAGCTATATCCTAAATTAACGTACTTGCTTTTTTTTTTTTTTTTTTAGCTTTTTTTCTTTTGGGTTAGCTAGGTGTAAAAGAAGATGTCTAGTGAATTCCACGGTCACGGGTTGGAAGGCACAGAAACTCAAGAGGAGATCAAGCAAGCTGAGATATCAACAGCGCAGAGTCAAGCTAGCTCAAGCCATAATGAAGTTCTTTTGGATATTCGAGATGAGGAACTGCTTACTAAACTAGGTCAACTGGAAGAAGAACTTCCCGCAACAGAGAGGCAAAGGATCTGGCTAAAAGGCAAAACCAAAGTTGAGATAAAAAGGATTCCAGAGATCATGAAGAAAATGTGAACTTCGAAAAGTATTTTAAGCCAAAGAAGTGGGAAATCGGTCCGATTCATTGTCCCCATTTTGATTATCGTGACATAAAGCTTAAATTGGCAGCACTTTTCATTTCGGAAACCGGCAGTACATGAGAAGTTATACTCAAAGACTTGAAGGGGAAGATGTATGGTATAAGGGCTTGCTTCGATAAGACATAATTTCTAATATTGAAGATGAGGAATTGATGAGGTTGTTGTTCTTGGATGGGTGTTCAATACTGGGGTTCATACTCGGCTACGTGAACCAGAGGTTAAGCGAGGTTGGCATCAGTGACGCTGAGGCAGCAGATCGTGCGGGATTTGCTTTTGCTAGAGAACCAAATACCATTTCAAGTCCTTGAGGTGTTGATGGGCTTCGGAATAGGCAGAAGACGAGAAATTGTTAAGGATAGTTTATTCAGATTTGTTTTCTTGTTAGTAATGCTACTTTTCCAAGGGATTTTTGAATTCTTCTACACAAATTATTTCGAGTATGGTTTGTTTCCTCTGTGATCAAGAATGAAAGTCACCTTGTTCACCTTTCGAAACACTCTTACACGACTATTTTTCATTTGATCTTTGTGAGTACATGCTAACTCTCATTCGCAGAATTTCTGGATTTTATGCTCTTGTGGTTGTGTAGCAATTTTTATTTTCTGGACCGCTTCACACAAGAACCTTGTTACACCACATCTTTACGGATGACTAAGCAGTTTTTCAGAGTGTTCAGGAACTAAAAGCAGCAGGATAAAGTTTAAGCCAAGTCATCTTTGGCAACCATATCTTTACGTTCTCGATTCTATTTTAGACCTCAACTCATGCTTCCCACATTAATTGTAGATAATTCGATGCATATAAGTTGCTCAATCTTGTTGCCTACGAGATGTGTTTACCTGAATCTAATCCAAATGAAAAACCTTGGGTCTCTTCTTACGTGAACTTTGAGATTCACTCGTCGACAATGAGCAAGACATTAAGGACCTAAGGGCAGCTTACATTCTTCGGAACACTCTCAGTACCAATGCACTTGCAGGCTGAATTGATCAATGAAGTAGGCACTGGATGCATTGCACCAACCAAAGATGCTTATATAGATGTCAGAAAAAAAATAGGAAAGTATTACAGAAAAACGTGTTCGATCTGGATGGCTCAGTCTGCAATGCCACTTCAGTAGCCCATGGACTATTATGACTCTCTTGCCGCTACAGTGGTACTCGTATTAACAGCTGTTCAGACTTGGTATGCTGTGAATCCAAAAAGTGAAAGGTACAAAATAGTACTTCTTTTAACTTTCCTAATTTAATAATATCTGATTTCATTTCAAATGTTTTGGTTTCCTACACCAAATTGCTTTTTGACAATCTAATCCAGGGATACCAAAACCAACTCTAGAGTTGAGTTGAGCTCACTGATTCGCTATATCTACCATATTGTCGTCGAGCCAGAATTGCCAAGTCCGAGTCAAGACTGTCCCTGGGAAGATCTATCACTTTTTTATTTTCTCGATGAACTATCAATATTGTTACTACTTCTGATGTTTGCTTCAAATTTGTTTGTCTCTTTTCCTTTGATTTAGTTGAAGTGCATTTTCTTGTGTGTCTGGTTAGAGTCTTTTTGTTGAAATGGTGTTACCATTTATTAATGTTCTCGTGGATTGTAGTAAATGAAGAGTTCAAGTTTTCTTTGTGTTTTCATATTTTTTTTATTCCCCGGCTAGAAATCTCTGTGTATGCTTGTTGTACTTATCTCAATTTTTATTCTTTCTGCTTTTAACAAAACTCCTCTTGGCCAAATATATAGGAAATTGAGAAGAACATAAAATTTGTGGTCCCATAGATCCGTCATTGTTGAATAAAAATCTTGAATACTTTTATCTTTTTGTTGAAGGGCGTGAATATTTATCAGTCTCTAACTGATATTGTCTGGCAAAATTAGATTGTGTGTACAGTCTAACAATATGTCCCAAACCACATTTGTAGTCTCTTACTTCATTAATTGAGTGCCTACCGAATACGTAATAGAATTATCAATACAAGTAATAAACTTTGAATTACATCTTCTACCCAAACATCCAGTAATTCGGCATAGCATGGGATCCTTTTCATTTTGTTTTGCCCTTCAAAGAGTCTTCATCACA